>JALLPH010000658.1:0-16348 GCA_036939855.1 Cyclotella choctawhatcheeana
AAATTTCGAATTTACTAATTAAATCAGCATTATCTAGGGACTTGTCACCCGTAAAATTTACTGGGCCTGAGGCCCGCGGGCCTGGAAAAGGTGTTCCCCCCCGCGCCCTGCCTCTCCCATCCCCCCCCCCCCGCTGCGCACATCATTCCGTGTTCAACATTCTAGTAGATAGGGTAATAAAAAATAATTAGTTCTAAACCAAGCGACAGCAGAAGCTCTGGCGGTATCAGCTCTCTTGCTGATCAGTTAGAGGACAAACTTGCCAGCGAGGTGTCAGTAGACAGCCGTCCCCTCTACGAGCTACGTGATGGTTGGAACGGGAGAATGTACTGCGATTTGATATGTGGGGGGTGTGCAAAGGATACTGCAACAAAAAATGTCAGGCATTAGATTGGAAATCTGGTGGCAAAGCACCATTTTCTTACGTGACTACACACAAAAAGCTATGCCCAGTATTTAAGGCCGCCAAGGAAGAATATGCATCTTCAGAGATTTGCGGTGTAAGTTTGCGGAAGCACTTCGAGTGGAGCGATCAACACCATCCCAAAGTTGATTCTTTCTTTGAGTTCGAGTACATGGTCCGTCTTGGACTGCATAAGAGATCAGATGTGTCGTTTTGGGCGCGACCATCACAGATGCTCGGTTCATTTGAGAATCACTCTCCGGATGCATCGGGATCATTTCAAAATGGGATAATGCTTTTAGGGCAACAGTTCCCAACCCTACAAAGAGGCTGGGTCAATCTAAAAGATAGAGAATATCCATCAGAGAAATCTCCGAGCAAGGTGCCTGATAGTTTCATCAGCTGTTGGAAAGAATACATGGAATACAGGAAACTTTCACCAACCAGTGTTGCGCCACTTCTACTACATAATGTTCTGACTGCCTATCAGATGCTGAAAGATCTTGGTATAACCACCGGGAAGAGACTTGTGTACTTGCTTGGTGTCGAGCTAGAATTAAACATGGTGCCACTTTTTGGGGAGTTGGCTTACTTAATGCCAGACATTGATCTTACTCTTGTCATGGTATCTCCATCTGTCAAGAAGATTTGTGATAAAGCAAAAGAATTGCCCAATTCAATCATTTCGAAGGCTCCCAGAGAAAGAAGCCCGTGTAACGTCACACACGCAACCATCTTTGAAAACAGTCCCGAGAACTTTGGCAGGGTTAAAATTGCATTATGCCCAGATGATGGATACTTTCACGAAGCCTTCCATGAAATGTTTATGCCCATAATTTGTGATGCTGCTATTGGCCTAAATGCTGGCATTGGAGCTTATGATTCTTGGATTCCAACTCTTTCTCGCCTCGTCTACTTTGATATCCCTTGGGCATTTAGTGACCATACGATCGCCAATATACAGTTCATCAAATTGCGATTTGAATCAATACGTGCAAGTCCAATGCCTTATTTCCGTCCTGCGGGGTTGGAAACAAAGCTCAATCCCTTCCACTGTCCAATTAACCGTGACGTTGGAATTATGGTTTTGCCCAACATGAATAATGGGTACTTGTTAATTTGGCGTGGCCAAAAAGACTAGCTTTCGCAGCCTTGTATGCATGGCACGATGTCAGAGAAAGAAATGGCTGATGGAAAACCATTCTTCAATGTTAATCGCAAAAGAATCGAAATCTATAATTTCCTAGTGTTAATCATAATCATAATCTCGAGAGTAGCATTCATACTCTCGAATAGCACCAGTAACTCAATCTTGGCATACTATGGTATTAATCCAGACTGCTCACAAAAACTTCTAGTCTCCTAACATACTCCTTAATCATCTCGCTCCCATCACAAATGTCATTATGCCCCTTATTCTCCACCCACCACGGATCTCTCTTACAATCCTCGGGAACATTGCTCTGCAATGCCATCCCATGTTCTATCGGTACCTCCACATCCTTCTTACCGTGTATAATAAACACAGGGCACGATACATTCTTAATACGGTCTATATTGGGAAAGATGTCAAGGCACGCCAATGCTCGTGAGGGTGTCAACACTCTCATACCCGAAGTGAAGGGAGAATGCAGTATGAGTCCCCCAACATTTTCCCGGCGTGATGCCAAGTAACACGATGGACCACTGCCCACACTTTGTCCGTATAGAATAATCTTACTTTCATGCTGTGTCACATTCTCAACAACCCACTCGTAGACTAGTTTGATATCTCTGTAAGTATTCTTTTCCATGGGAACACCGCCACTCTCACCGTATCCACTGTAATCATACACCAAGACGTTGCACTTGACATGCTTGGCAATGATGGCCTGTAGACCGGACATGGCCCCGACATCCGTGGCATTCCCATGAGAATACAGTATAGTCTTTGTACTCGATGATATCTCCCCCTGCGGTAGCTTATACAACAGGGCGGCGATGTAACTCCCCGTCTTTTTCTGTGGACCAATCTTAACGGCCGATACAGATCCGTGGAAGGATGGTAATGGACCTAATATCTCCGTATTGGGTATGAAATTGTAGGTTATCCCATTGGTGGCATCGGAGGCATCCATGACGGCGCGATGTTTGGCACGTGCACGTAGTCTAGTGGAACGTTCGGTCATGGCGGCAATGGGATCTTGTGACTGTTGTCTTTGTTGCGTCGTCGGCTGTTGTTGTTTTTGTCGCTGCCGTTGTGTAGATTGTGCATTGTTTCGTGAGGAGGATGTGTCAATTTCAAAAGTGCCTAGTTCACTGTCGTCATCGTCATTGACATTGTTCAGTTCTGGGTCCTCGTCGTGATTATTTTCGTCGTCTTCTTCGGGTAATTCATTTCCATTTTTGTCAACACGTTGAAACTTGTAGAGTGCAGGCTCGGGTGGGAAGAAGGTAAGAGCTCCTTTTTTTACAAGCGATGGACGAATAAAAGTAATAAAGGAGCCAGAGGGTTAGAAAACAGAGAGGAATTCTGAATCACATTGGAAATAAGGAACCAATGCCGATAAAGGCCAATAAAATATACCACACGTCGCATTACGCTTGTCCGACATTATGACACAAACTCACCTGCCACAGAACCTTTGCTAAAGCCGGATCTTACCCAGAGGTAGAAGAGAGCGTTGATGGCCGGCGGACAGCAACAGCACATGTTGGATGTTAGATGCTGCCGTTGGTGTATGCTGTTGCGGTCAAGGTCTGCTTTTTTGTGTTTTGCGTGTTGCAACCAGCTTCGACCTACTTCAACTCATGCTTCAACCTATTGTTTGAAGTTGAAGAGGCTAAACTGAACAAAGAAAAAAATGGCGCGGCGGCGTCATTTTTATTTGGTCAAGCCCAATCAAGCCGCAAGCCAAAAAAACAGAGCCAAGAGCCAAGTCAAACTGCCGCAACAGAAGAGATAGCAAATAATAGCAACCCCTCTAAGAAGCAGCCTCCATCCTCTTTGAATAAACCAACAATAACTCACCTAACATCATCATGAACGTAGCAGGACGTCCCCGTGGCCACACGGCCATTTCTCCACTGAATAATAATGCATCATCATCGGCTCATCGTACTTCCGGTCTCGTAGACGTGGACATGTACACCGAAATCCCCTCCTTTGAGCTGAGCTTGGATGAGTTTGAGGAGTATGCATTGGCTCGATTGAAGGTGTGTTGCCTGGTGTGATGTATTAATGACATGGCGGTCTTTAAGACTGTTTCGTGTTGTTGACTCTCTACTCATTTCCACATCTTGTGCTCAAACTGACTGCAATGTTCATCTTCATATATCGACCGTAAACTCCAAAATTCAATGATCGCAGGTACTGCGTAAAATCGAAGAACTCAAAACACGCAACACCCCACCCGAAGCCTTCCGCACAGCCCTAACCACCGCACTCAAAACCCATCTCTCCAATCCCAAAATCGACACGGCATCGCACTACATATTACGAGCGGCCTACTGCCGTTCCGAGGACCTTCGTCGTTGGTTCTTGGCACAGGAATGCAAGCTCTTCTCCTTCCGACTGGAATCTTGTAAGAATATCCGCGAATTTATGAACAAGAACGATATCGAGTTGGAACGAGTGGACAAGGCCGAGAAGGAGAGGTTGCGTCCGCAGTTGCTGAGTGTGCCCGGTTCTCCCTCTCCATTGGAATTCAATGGAACCGAGTATTATCGAGTACCCTATTTGGAGGCATTGCGATTGGTGGGTAATCGGGAATGTTACTTGGAAAAAGGCATGGCGTATATACCCCTGGCAAAAATTATTTCGATAGTGGAGGCCAAGTTTCGTGCCATGTTGAGTAAATCGTTGGCCTTGGCGGGGAACAGCATTGACAATGCCACGGCCGAGGAGCATAGCCGTATCGGACCATTGCTCAAGAGTATGAATTCGCAATACACCGGCCCCTCGCATCTATCGGCTGTTGAGAACGGGGAGGCGTTGACGGCAGCCACTGTGGATGCTTCGGTCCGGTCCATGCCGCTTTGTATGGCTCAACTCCATGCTGGATTAAAACGAGATCACAAAATCAAGCATCAGGGACGGTTGCAATTCGGGTTATTCCTAAAGGGAGCGGGTATGACTATGGAAGAACATACCATGTTCTTTCAGAAGGAGTTTACCAAGATTATGACTGGAGAGCAATTTCAGAAACAGTATGGTTACAACATTAGGCATATGCACGGAAAGGAGGGGAAGAGGGCGAGCTACACTCCTTACAATTGTATGAAGATTGTTATGGGGAGTCCTCCGGGCGGAGGAGAGTATCATGGGTGTCCTTACAAGCACTATGACGATGAGAACTTGAGTGCGTTGCTTGGGAAACTCAAGATTGGGGGAGTGGCGGAACGGGAGTCAATTATGAAATTGAAACGAGAGGGAAATCCAAATTTAGCATGTACGAGGCATTTTGAAATAATGCATCCGAATGCAGGAAGTGTGGATGGTGTGAGTTTAGAGGGTGTTGGCAATCACCCAAATGCATGGTTTACAGCTAGTAAAAAATATTATGAGGCCAAGGAGGGTGGCGGTGTTGCATCAAGCCCTACTTCTAGCAAGGAGATTGAAGTCATGGCAGAGTAGATTGTACTTGATTCTTTGAGTTTGCGCGTCATCTCTGTGCCTGATGCCAAGGCTCGACTATGCCTTTGTGTTAAACCTTACATGAATCTTGGTAATATGAAATACTGCATAATCGAAAGTTCACCTTTATTGTCATCTTGCACCAAAAGAAATACTTGGCTGGGATTTATACTTTGAATTCACCTGAGAACCCAACGATGATCGAACATTGTATGTACATGGTCCGGGCTTGGATGCTCTTTCTCTCTCCTCTGCGTCATTGTAAGTTCTCGGTCCAGTTGTAAACTTCACACCAGCAGGTCTCTTTTTTGTCGACAGTGAAAAAACTGCTCGTCTTAGAGATTCAGTCTCGTAATCTTGAGGACCAGGTTGATCATCACTAATGCGCTTTCCTCTTCTACTCGACGGCGTTGAAGGTGGACTACCAAATTTGACGGAAGATATCCCACTCTTTGTTGACATGATTCCTCTTCTGATTGCATCTGGACAGTACGTTTGAGGTCCGGGTTTTGTACATGGACGGTTATCAATTGGCTTTGCTGTGCCAAATTTGATGTTAGGACTTCCTTTTTTGGTAAAGCCTATGCCTCTCCGTATGGATTCTGGATCGTATTCTGCTGGAGAAGGTGTCATTTTTGACTTAGACGTATCCTTGTTGCAATCTCGTTGTCCAGTCCCAAATTTAATACTCGATGGATTTCTATGATTAGATTGCAAGAAAATAGCTCGTCGGATTGCGCCCGGATCATACGTTTGTGGTCCAGGATGTTTCACCTGCAATGGTGAGCCACTGGTACGTCTATGAATATCCGGTACATCTCCAAATCTAGAAGGACCAGAGCCAAAGGTAATGTCCCGGCATTTCACTTTACACGAAGACGATGCAGATAGATTTGGGTTGTAGATTGGTCCGGGTGATATCCCGGCCTTTTGTTTTTCAATGACAGATTGTCGCACGGAGAGGCAGCCATCCTTGAAGGTTGCTTCTCTTTGATTCGCAAGACCGAGGTCCATTGAGCTTACTCTTTTGAAACAGGAGGTCTACCAAGGTGTTCTTCTTGATTTTCTCTTGACAAATTTGATGTGCAATAACATGCCAAGGATCGTTGGGTCGTCGACCTGTACCTGTACAGCCGTCAAAGCCACTAATTAAAAGGAAGACGCCAAACGACCAATTCACCACCTCTGATTTTGAAAAACGCGAAAGACGAAAACCGCGTAAATTTCCGCACTTAACACGCCTTACAACGACACTTACTTTGCATGAGGAATATCTTGCGTCGTATGGTATTTCTTCTTCATGTTACACTTCACATCTTCTTCATCTTTGTGAGACGAATCATCGCTCATCGCCTGCATGTTTATATCGCTCAATGCATTAGTGCATGCATTTCCTTATCCCGCAAAGTTTATTCATAATTAGGATGGCAATATCACACTCGACCAGTGTATTGAAATTTGCTGGCAGGGTGGCTGGTGGTCAAAAGGGTCCCTGGATAGGTCTGGATCGGGCTGAGATGGTGTCGGGTGTCGATTGGTTTGGTGAACGAACATCATTTCAATGAATTTTAGAGGTACTAAATAGCGATTCATAGATAGTCTCTGTTCATAAGATACGTTTTACCTCTCTATTGATATCACAAAATAAGCCGCCGTCCGCCGCCATCCTCGATCCTCCAGAACGTCTTCGCAGCCTACTGCCGCCCTTGAGATGATAGTATTATCAAGGCATTTGACAGCCCTTCTGGTGGCACTACTAGCCACATTACCCTTGGTATACCATGACTCCGGTATGCATTATTTTGCCAGCGCTCTGAATCCAACAAATCATGATGATCCCATCGAAATGGGCGAACAAATGGCTATGCAATACACGCAGCAACTGGATATACTCGTACAATTGATGGACAAGGTCGATGTCAAACCAAAACAGATCCTCGCCCAAGCACAAGCGGCATTTGACGAAGCATTACGGGTATTCCCAGATGAGACACTGCCTCATGCTCATGCACTCTTTGCCCAGTTATGTGTCCGAATACAGAATTATGAAAAATCGTTAAAGCTATTTGATGAAGCCATTCGCCGTGCTTCCATTCCACTTGAAGATTATCATGATTCGTTAAAAGGTGATAACAATAGGGACGATGATGACGACGATGACGATTCATTGCAACAACAACAAACTCCTCCGGAAATAGAAGAGGCAGAAGCGCTAGTAAAGCAACTCATACTGGAAAGAAACCGTGCCCATTTCCATCATCTCCAATTTTCAATAGATAAATGGGATAATGCCAACAATGCACTCCACGGTGGAGGTATCCCACCTGAAACATCACCAAAAGACCCGTTGAGTGTAGTAGAACATCAATTGAAGGTATTTCCAAATCCTCATCCACAATCCTTGTTTGATAAGGCGACATTCATGGTGCTGTTGTTGGATTCTCCATCCGATGATGAATCACTGAATAGAACAGCCAAGGCCTTGGAAGCATATGATGTTTATACCAAGGCTCAAACTTGGGCATTTGGGGCATATACTCACGGAAAGAAACGGGGTTTGGCTGGAGGGAAGGCGTGTTCTGGCAGTGATGCTGGATTTGGAGTGGCTGTTGGCGGTACAGGTTGGCAGAACTTTGCTTTGGAAAGCTATCCATTTCAATCTACAAAACATAACAACGGAAAATCTAATACTTTCATGGGCATTGTTGCATTTCAGAATGCCATTGTTAGTGGGAAAGATGCAGTGATTTCGGGTTATGGTGACAACTGCCGAGTATTCGTCCCACATCGATACGTCAACCTCGCTGATAATATTCCTCTAGTAAGCTCGTGGGAGAGCTCTGTTAACGAACTTACCATGGGTGATAATCCCATGTGGATGACATACATCCCATCAAATGATCACAAGGCATACGGGGGATCCATCGGCAAAGATGCTAATGGTAACCAAATACTTCATATACCCGATCCAAAGCCAAGGAGTACATCTCGTGGATTTGACTCTGCAGTATTGTTAACTGGTTACGCATCTGATAACTATTATCATTTTGTATCCGAAACATTACCAGCATTGGTCATGATGAAAGAGCGCATTGAAGATGTACTGACTAAAACAAATATAGACAGCAAAGGAAAGACTAAGGATGTAATAATTGTCCCAAGCTTGCAAAAGGAGTTTGTCGATGGGTTCCTGAGACTGTTACTCCCTAATGCCTTTGTTAATGAAACAATAGCACAGCACCTGATTCCATGGGGAACATCGAGAGGGAATGCAAATGCTACATCAAAGTTTCTCACTCCTCATCCAATGACATATGTTCGTCGCTTGTTTGCTGCTGTGTGGGATCAGCCCAATGAAGCCCCACCACCCGTTCCAGGCATAGCACATTGTTTGACACCTAGTCCACTGCTCATTGCGATGCGCCAAGCTGTTTGGAGTGCAGTTGATGGTTTAAGAGGTGAACTCGACAAGGAAGATACAAAAGTGAAAGTCGTGTACTGTCCCCGAACATCTAGTGCAACTAGAACTTTGAGAGATGAAGCAATATTGTTATCAAAGCTCAATGAAATAGTATCTGAGCTTGGTGCCGAAGTCGTAGTCTTTGAAAAGGCCAACTCAACTTTATCTCATCAGTCTACACTTGAATCTGTGATGGAATCTGTTGAACTCTTTAGATCTGCAAGTGTCATCGTGGGGGTACACGGTAAGTTAATCTCCTCCTGCACAATCCTTCTTGGATTTCTGCATTCATCAGCATGCAATTATCTCGTCACTACAGGGGCATCTCTTGCAAACATTGCATTCTCAAAGCCCGGCGTGACGGTAATCGAAATGGGATTCGAAGGATTGCCTCAAGCAAGTCATTACAGACATTTATCTAATGCACTGGGCTTACAACATGTCGATGTTTGGCTTGAAAGAGATCACAGGTGAGTGTCTATTATTTTTCAATTACCTTATGGGCTATAAATCTTATGAAGTGCATACTTTGTAGATCTTTGGGTGCAACACAAGTCAGACTCCGACCTGAAGGCATGCAGGAGGTTATCAACGCAGTCGTCAATGTAATCAACAAAATATCAAGATCTCACAATGAGCTGTGATTGTTGATGAGAAAATTACTTTGAAAGGTTGTCAATGTCGCCCTCGCAGCGTTAAAACTGAATTTCTTTGCCTCGGTTACAACACAACTGAAACCGAGCTGTAAACACCCTTCATCAGCGAACAATGACGATATCAATTAATAATATTTGTGAGATAGTAATGGAGGTACAGAAATGTTAATTTACTTTCTTGATGATTTTCACTGCTTTGGAAGTGTTCCATCGCTTGAAAATTGAGGTTCTCTCTCTCCCCACAATTCCAAATTCTCTTGAGTCTTCAATCTTCACGAACTTCTCCTACAAATCATGGCTATCTCAACTGTCAACGTCTCCTCCAACATGGACCTTGAAACTAAGCATCAATTTATCAAAGATGTAATTGCCGAGTGCGAAAAGGTTCTCGTCGAGAATACGGGCAATCGTTGTGCCAAGTACTGCAAGGAGTACCTAGCGTCGAGTGACGGGAAAGATCTTGACTCCAAGGGTAAGATGAATAATCCAGTTCCTCCTTTTTTCAAGTCGCATTGAATAATAGGGTCACATGAATGTTGCTCTCACAATCACGTGATCTAAACTACAGACTTGATGACTTTTTACAAGTGCATCAAAACAGGTCTTGACAATCCTGACTCTGGTTTGGGTTGTTACGCCATGACTCCTCTCGATTACTCCAAGTTTGGATCATTCTTTGACAAAGTGATTAGGGATTATCATGGTGATGAGTCTGGTGACAAGAAACACATTACTGATTGGAACGTTGAAGGCTCAGACTATGATGTTAAGAAGCTTGGCCAAGATGAACTTTCAATGCGCGTAAGGGTTGGACGTAACCTTGTTGGCTTCAATCTCCCAGGCGAGATGAACAAGGAGGAACGCATCAAGTTCGAGCAAAAAATGCTACCTGCTTTTGATCAGTTAAAAGAAAAGTATGGAGGTACCGTTCACTCTCTTAGCCCTGACTTTGGTGACCTCGGCGCAAACCCCAATCTGATTACCAAGGAGAAGTACCAGGAGCTTGTTGATGCGCATGTTATGTTCAAGGATATGGATGCTGATCCTTACCTTAAGAGTGCTGGTATCTCAAGCGATTGGCCTTATGGACGTGGATGCTGGCAGTCTGACGATAAGATGAGGATCATTTGGTTTGGAGAAGAGGATCAGCTTCGTATCATGTGCATGAAGAAAGGCTCTAATCTTCTTGAGGTACGCTGATGATTTGCTTAAACCATTCCTGTCCAAAAACTGGTATAACTGATTCATTTCTTCGCATAGGTATTTACGAATCTGAACGAGATGTTAAGCACCGTCGAGAGCATTGATGGAATCGAATTTGCTAGGGATGAAAACTATGGCTATGTTACGTCTTGTCCTTCGAATCTTGGCACTGGAATGAGGGCCAGTGTTCACGTCAAGATTCCTAACCTTACAAAAGACGGTACGGATGCCAAGGCAAAAGAGGTCTGCAAGCCCCTTGGGTTGTCTGTTCGTGGGACCGGAGGTGAACACACACCTATTGGAGCTGATGGAACTGTAGACATATCACCATCAGCAAGGCTTTTCATCAAGGAGAAAGAAATCATTGGGAAGTTGTACGAAGGCATTGAGAAGCTCATGGCTATCGAAAACGCATAAATGACTTAATTGAAAGTACTTAAATAATTTAATGGCTATTGTAGCAAATGGAAATCTCACCCAATACTTTCGCATAAGAAATATTTTAACTTTGGGTTGCCTCTTGCCAACTTGTCGTATGGCACCCAACCTACCATAGGTGGTATCTGTAGATTTTAGCTGTATGGTGACCACCAACATATCTTATGATTGCTTGGAGGTACTTCCTCATCCTCTTCATCATCGTCGTCTGCTGGAGGACGAGGTGGAGTTGGTGTGTATCTGACAATAGCCCATCCTTCTTCTGCATTTTTGGTTCCAATATCTTTTGTCATGTAATGGATTTCAAACTGGACTGTTTCAACTCCCCAATTACCCGATCGATCGCCTCCAGTGTATGCAAAAAAGGTCTTTATCAAATTGTCCATCAGCAGCGCAATTTGACCCTGATAACTCAAGATGAGAAATGGAAAGTGATAACAAATACTCAGCATGACGACAGCGAGAGTGAATAACGTATGTTTTCTCAACTCCAGTTTGGTCTAGTACTTTATTCATTGATTTAGGAGAGCTGTCGAATATTCTCATGAACGCGTAAATATCGAAGTCGTTGGTAATGGGGGTGTCTTTGAGTTGTGTGAAGATTTTCTTGAGATGTTTTTCAGTAAACATAACTCTGCCATATGGCGTTATGTTGCGCTGAGTTCCCAGCTTCTTCAATAAATAAGATCTTCCTGCATCAAATGAGGCACATAAGTTAGCTTGCTTTGCAACATTTGTGAGGTCAATAACCAAGTCCAAATTAAATGTGAATGATTCTTCCATCTCTGGTAGCAATTGAAAGTGATCTAAGATGACTTCATCACAAAGCCTGCGACCCTGTTCAAACTCGTACTTGTCGTAAAGCACGGCAACATCCCTAACATCATCGGCCTTCATCTTACGAGCAGCCAGAGGATCATCCAAAAACGTATTCATTTTCTCCCAAAGAGATGGAGTAATGTCTGGGAATGTGATTGTACTAGTCTCTTGCTCGCGCATTGGAGTCGAAAGCATGTGTCGACATATTTGCTCTTCAGTGCAAGTGCCGTTGAATGGGTGAATTGAATTGATGTATCATCACCACTGCCCAATATTATTTGCAAATCAGGTTCGCTGGATCGAAGCTTCTTTGTCGGCCTCTCGTTAGTGTTATTGCAATTGCTCATGTCTGTTTCTGTTTGTCGTTTGTTGCTTGTTGCTTTCGCTTTATTGTTGTGAGTTTCATTGGTTATTTATTTTAGTGAGAAAATATTATTTTTTGAACGAAGGGCAGCAGTCAAGTAAAAATATATCTCCCCTATTATTTTATACCGCAGCAGCTATAATACCCCGTCCTCCCCTCCCCATCATCATACAATTATCAACAATAACCTCACCAACTCTTTATCTACCGAGCTAGAGGAAACGGAAGGATCAAAAACAAGTTCTATTTCATTATACATGAAAGTGTTATTGTTTGTGGTTGTGCTATTGCCCAATTCATTATCAGCTTTCATTAATTGCATTCCCTCTCGGTACGTATGCACAAAAACTTGTTTCAAATGCCAAGTTGTTGATGTGAACCAAACCAATACATCATGGGATCAAAATACTTGCCACGAAGCGGCAAAAGCTCTTGTGCCTGTTCTTTTTCCAATACACAACGACAACGTCACGGCCACCTCAAAACCCGTTACTGCAGAGGTGGCATTGAAGAAGCTATTGAGATCAAGATATCAGAAGAATGATCACTCGAAGACAAATCATTCCACCGCGAGTACAGCTGACGATTCTAGAGATCTAGCAACACTTATATTGGGAACGAGTGTCATGAGATTAAGACACTGGTATGTTGTGGTGAATAATCGTGCAGATTTATTTGAGAGTGCACCACCTATACCATACCCTTTGGATGCATCTATATTTTCGCTGGTGCAATCTAATTCAATCTACGGATCAGGTGAAAAACATCATGATGAACTGATATTCTTCGCAAAGGCAATGGTTGATGAACATATCAAGTATCTGTCGAATAATAATCAGCCACTGTTTGCTTTTGAATTGACGCACAATCCAGCAGTGAAGCTCTCACTTGAGTACAGTGTTCCCATCTTCATTACAGAGGCACTTTTTAAGCACTATGGATATACAGTAACAAAGGAAATATTCACTCAGTCCAATGAACCTGGGCCAGTGACTATCAGAAAGAACTCAATCAACTTTAACGGATCGGATGAAGATCTTTGCCGATACTTGATGGATAATGATGGAGTGCATGCGGTACCAATGAGGAGCAATCAGTACGATCAAAATCTACATTTGACGCTGCATACAACTGCTGATGGTCATAGTCGGTACAAGGTTGATGGTATTTCTAGACCTGGATCAATACTGTCTCCAATAGGATGTATTAGGATCGTTCAATCTGAAGAATCGTCATGCAAAATTCCCCAGAAGAAAACCAAATCAATCTGGTCAATGAGAGCATGGCAAGAAGGCTATTTTGAGGTACAAGATGCAGGCTCTCAACTTATTGTTCTATCGTTAGAAGCTAGTACGGGAGACTCAGTATTGGACTATTGTGCTGGTAATGGCGGCAAGACTTTTGGGATTGCATCTATTCTATCTCGAACAGGAGCTTACAGTAGCCACCAACCTCATAATCAACCAATCAGCAAAATTGTAGCTCATGATGTAGTTGAAGAAAGACTGAGGCAAATCAAAGGTAGCATGACACGGATTGGATTCACAAAAGAGAGGAGTTCGAAGGTTTCACGTGGCTTATTTGATACGTATTCGTCTCGAGAGGTTTGCAAAGTAAGCATTGCAACCTCTGCAGATTTGGAAAATCTTAAGTCCAAGTCAAGTAAGTTTGACATTGTCCTTGTTGATGCACCTTGCTCTTCGACGGGTGTGTTTCGACGACGCCCCTCACAAAGATGGAGTTTAACAGAAGAGGAAGTATTCAAAAGTCTTCCCAAGTTACAACTGCAGATTCTGATGGATGCAGCCGCTCATGTCAAAAATGGTGGCAAGTTGATCTATTCTACGTGTTCTTTGCTCAGAGAGGAGAATGATGATGTTGTTAGTGCGTTTGAGCAATCAGAAGTTTACAGTGCATTCCAACGATGGAATTTTAATGCTAGTGGAAATCATGTGAGTACAGTTGACGGAGGCAATGCTCTTACGATTATTCCCAGTGGCAATAGTGATGGATTTTTCATAGCCAGATGGAGAAAAAGAGGCTAGAATATTGACATGTATTTCTCTGAGTACAATATTCATTGAATATGAATTGGTAATGTTCTCGCAACTCTAATCACTACTTATAATATTCTTGGTACATAATTGAATTTGAACAAATTGAAGTTAACACTTACTAACTATGAATCATTATTTCTTACTTTATCTAGTAGTTGTTGCATCTCGTATGTCCCCTTTTCCGTGTTTGAACTCTAATTTGTAATTTGATTCACATATCCTGCATCCCCCACTTTCCCTTCCCCCTATTCATCTCATAATTCGCTTTACTATTCTATGAAGTAGCACCTGCGGCTAAAGCTGCGGGATTGCTAACGACCAATATAACCGAATCACCCCTTAAAAACATTTTACTAACGTATCGGTCCTTGTTGATGGATGTACCACGTTTTTTCGTCTTGCCGCCTTTGGAGTATTCGGTCCACATTTCTTTGACATCTTCCAGTAGCCTAAAGACAAGGAGTATAAACAACAAAAGAAGAGAGAATGTGAGGGATGGTGTAGGTGCTACAGGATTTCTCGGATTGGGGGTCGAAGAAAAAGATGTGCAACTCACAAATTCATATGACGATCATAGGCCTTTACCCTTCCCAACAGTTTATGATTGTTGCGAACATTGACTAGAACTTGTGTGTTTCCCTTTACGGCTTTGTAGAGGACGCTGAACGGCCCGGACTTTAAGTCGGTGGTGTCTGATGTTTGCGGCTCCATTGTGTTTTTTATGCTCGCTGTTGCTCGCTGTTTTATTTTTTTTGTAGAGGCTGTTTATTGTGAGATTTTACCTGTCAAACATTGTATATGCTTATCAACTGAAAGGTAATCATTGAGGTTGAGGAATAGATTATCGCCATCTATCGCGATGTAAAAGAAAGGCGAGTGAACGAATTGAGCAATCCCTAAAATATGGAGCAATAGATAATGGAGACCGAAAATATGAAAGACGATTATCAACAACAGGACTTCAATGAGTGGGGGAAATACACGGGGAACAAAGATCTAATCAAGCTAGAGGGTGATGATGTCATCCGTAATATTTTAGGTAACAATCCTGCCATCTCTTCTGTCAAAGCCGTTCTCCCACGTCGTCCAGATCCCTCAATCACGTCCATCTCCTTGCGCAATAAAATTGATTGGGAACTAGCTGGACGATGCGTTGCAAAAAGCAAACATATAAAACACCTTTGCTGGTATTATCCAGATGATTGTCTCGAGGAGGACTTGAAAGTATTCGCAAAAGGGGTTGCACTTAACAGATCCATAGAAGCATTAGAACTTTGAACTTTGTGGTGACAGGCCCATGAACGATGAGATTTTTGACTGTCTTATCCCATTCTTTTCTGGTAATGTCTATCTTCAGTCTTTAAAGATTGACTTGAAACCAACGCTTCCAAAAAACACCTGCAATGCAATTAAGGCATGCACTTCTCTGAGGTCTATTAAGTTCGGGGACAAATATGAAAGTTATCGAGGTTACAACGTGGAGAATGCTTTGAAACTCGTTTGTATGAAACCACAGGTATTATCAATACGAATAGGTGGTCAGTGCCTTCGTCCAGGAGCATGCTTTGCAATTAAAACATTGCTTTGTAGTGATAATTGCAACTTGAAATCTTTAACACTAACCAATGTGGATCTTCAACGCAGTAATGATGCTGCAGTGATTGCAACTGGGTTAGCAGCTAATAAATCCGTGAAGCGTTTCAAGTTCCATCCCCGCTGCGTCATGCACATCAAACCTTTTCTCTCTGCAATAAAAGGAATGCAGTTGAGTGTGTTGGAAACAATTGACTTAGGGGCAGGGGATTGCATTGATTTTGATGACGAACTAGCGTGTGATCTTGAATCTGCACTGCAAAGTATGCCCATGTTGAAGGGCCTTAGCCTTGGCTGTTTCAAAAGGAGTGCTAATCACTGGAAACAAATCTTCGGGGCCCTCAGCTCTTCTTTGAACCTGCAAGAACTGACTCTAGGGTGTAAAGAAGCATTTCTAGACAATGAAGCTCATCTGGAACTTGCTTCCTTATTATCGTCTAATTCAACAGCGAGAGTGTTCAATTTTAAGCGCAGCAACACATGGTTTAGTCCACATCCTTCTACTCAATGGGTTAATCTTTTTGGTAGATTGCAGAGCTCGACATTAGAAGAACTGCGTTTGAGTGGCTTGACTGTTACAAATTCTATTTTGAAGGCAATATCACAATACATGTTAATCAATCAAGCCTTGAAGGTTCTTGAAATTCCTGATTGTGCTGGTATTGGGAATGAAACATGGGTTCAATTAGCCTTGTGATTATTGTGGGCATGTGGGCGTGCCCACAAACGAAGCTTCAAAC
>JALLPH010000659.1:0-19052 GCA_036939855.1 Cyclotella choctawhatcheeana
TTTGAAACCAAAAGAAAACCCTAGTCGTGGACCACCTGATCTGAAAGTGAGTCCCGCTCAGCAACATTTTTCGGTTTTAGATCTAGGATAATTGGGGGCGCCCCCGTTTACCACTGCCTTATCCCCCTTTAGGCTTTCACCAGATATGATATCCATACCTATTTTTGCCCTCTAAAATTTATGTAAAAGTTCAACCGCCATTTTTTTCATTTGAAATTCAAGCGAAATTTGATGCCAATGCCAATCTCTCTCACCTGCGTCCAAACAAACACATCACATCATCTGAATCAAAGAACAAATCAAACACTTCTCTCTTCTGTCTTTGAAGGTACATACGACATCTTTGTCAGAAATACCTCAATTGAAAGCATCCTTTGGACGTCTCTCTCTCTCTTTTAGAGCTTGTAATAAGAAAATAATATAGTGTTCGGGTACAGAACGCCACAAACACACAAAAACCATGGCGGCGACGGCAACAACTCACAATTACGAACCGCCCCATTTCCTCTTCGTGGACGAACCCAACTCTAACAATCAACAACAACAACAACAACTACCGACCGAAACGGACCTGACACTGCTATGCCTCGACTACCTCCGCGAATTACGTCGATCGTACACCCCATCGGAATTATGGGAGGCCGAGGGCTTAGACGCGGATTATTTAAGTTTGGCGGTTTGGGCTTTGAGTCGTGTGTTTGTGAGACCTGGGAAGTTACGTTGGGAGGAGGGACGTTGGATTCAATTACCACATCAGAGTAGTAAAGATGGTGGTAAAGATGGTGGTGGAGGGGTGTTTGTATTTGGTGGAGGGGGAATGGGAGAAGAATGCAGCGGGGGGAACGATGCCATGTACAGAACTGTGACTGATTGCCATGGCGTTTTGGACAGGTTCGTGCTGTTCCTTTTTTTCTGTTTTTGATTTGTATTCGTTTATTTAGTTGTGTGTAAGAGACAGAGCACGGAATGGACCAATGTTTTGTGTGGATTATACACGCAAGATTCGTGTTATTGAACAGTGACGAATATATGAGATATGTTTTGTGATGAGAAGAGCTGGGTTTGTTTCTTTCGTGGGAATCTCAAGTTAATAAAATCTCGAAACAAACAAACATATGGGACCTGTTGTTTTTGGGTTCTTCATGCGTTGCTATCTGTCAATATGTTTATGTTGTTGTATCTGAATGGGACCTGTTGTTTTTGGGATCTTCATGCGTTGCTATCTGTCAATGTTTATGTTGTATCTGCAATATATGTACTCAATACAATCTCTTACAGCAGCAGCATCATGGACCTATTGTTTTTGGATCTTTTTTTGCGGTTCTCTTGTTGAGGGGTTCTTGTTGAGATTTTGTATTTTGTATGGGGGCATTCAAATGAATCTCTTTCAAACAACAAAGATGGACCTCTCTCTTTTGTTTAGATCTCTTTGTGTGTTTTTCTCTTGTCAGTGGTGCTGTATCTGTTTTATTAATTGCATGTACCTCTTTTATCGGCATAATATCCAATATAACTTCTTACCTCTTTTTTTTCAAAAACACTCTATAGTTCATGCAAGGATGGGATTGAACATACCAAAATGAATCAACAAGAAGGAACTATTGATAGTGATGATGCCAATAATGCTAATGATGGATTGTTCCACCTAACGGAAAACATTGCAATTCCCAAAATGACACATATTGTCAATGAGATATTATTGTTACAAAAACCGGGAGGGGTGAATTTCAATTCAAATAATCACGAAAATAAGAATGAAGACAACGACTATCAGTACAACGATGCCCATTCCTCCAATGCCCATCGTTATTATCTGTTGAATGGATTAGCCTCCGGTGGTGGTGCGGGGCAATCCGATGCCGATAATAAGGTACAAGCCGTCATGAACACCACGTTGTCATTGTCACGATCATCACGTACATCAGGAACAACAACTTCGTCGCCGCGGCAATTGTCATTAGCCAATCACGGCGGTCCGTTAACACTGTACGAAATTGTCTCGGCGGGTATTACATCTCTCGGTGCCCGTACACGAATCGAGGCCGAGCGGGATATGGTATTTCACAATCCGTTATTTCAGCAATTCGTAATGGCCGTGGGCAGCAAGGGCTTTTTCGCTGACAAGGGTACCAATAAGAACAAGGACGACAAGAGTACTAGGAAGGATAGTAATAATAATGAAAACAATAACGATGATGGAGGAGGATCGTCGATTGCAAGAGCCTTTTTGACGCCGGAGGAAGAATCACGAAGGGCCAAAGTTGTGTATGAAGAAAAGTATCGCAAGGTTGTGAATAAGTTTCGGAGTAAGTTGGCTGTTAAGGCAGAGGCGAATCCACCGCAGTCGCAGCCGATGTCGCCGCAATTTAGACAGCAACAACAGCAGCAGGGAAGTATGGGTGTGTTTTCTAATTCACCGTATCCAATGCAGCAACATCTGCAGCCAGTGTACACTCAGCAATATCCATATGGGTACCCCCAATCGACTACCCCTCGCAGCAATAATAGAATGCCTCAACAACTTCTTTCCCCAACCGCCGGAAATAGTTACAATTGGAATAATCATGCCTCACCGAGAATAATGAATAGCGTGGCAGATCGTCAACGGCAACAACGCGAAATAAAGATTCAACAAGTACGAGCGGGAGGACGAGATGGGTATGCCTTGAATCAGGAGAGGGGTAGAATGCAGCAACATGAACAGCAACGGAATAATAATTATCAACAGCAGAATCATGCTCAGCAATCGATGGAACAGAACCAGCAGAATCTAAGTCAGCAGCAATCTACGTCGCAGTATCAACCGTTGCATCAGGTTCAGCTTCAACAGTCTAATAGTACCAGGTCAAATAACTCCCAACGACCACCAACGACTCCCAACAGAGCCATGCAACAGCAGCAGAAGCCTACACAATCGGGATCTCAACAAACTCCATCACTATCCGTACAGACACAACAGCAATACCCCGGTCAGTACGAAACACCCAAATCACAAAAGCATTGGCCTGCAGACTCTACCAAGTCAACCACATCCCAATTTAATTTCGATTCCCACACTTCGCCATTTGAGAAACCACCCTTATCTACTCGATCGAAACCACCGACGCCATCTAGGTCCGCTCGATCCTCGACATCTCCTCAAACAACGCAGGTGATTCCAGAGCCACAACCGACACCGCGACTTCGCGAACCTGATTTACAACAACATAACGAAAATAATACTGACTTCGATCAACACGAAGCCGAACAATTAAATGCCGAGGGGAATGCCTTCATGCAACAGAAATTATTTCAAGACGCAATAAATTCTTACACTGCCGCAATCGACACATGTCCAACTGCTCCCAATTCACATGTCTACTACTCGAATCGATCGGCGGCACATCTATCCTTAAATGATCATGCCAGGAGTATCGCCGATAGCGAAAGTTCATTGGAATTATGTCCTGATTATGCCAAGGCTCATTCGCGATTGGGATTGGCATACTTTGTTTCAGGACAGTATGATAAGGCAGTCAAGGCATATGAGGTGGCGTTGGAGTACGAACCGGAGAATGAATGGAATAGGAGTCATTACGAAAAGGCACTGAAGAAGTTGAGTAAGAGTCAGCGGAAGTCGTTGCAAGAGATACCGTTTGACGAAGATGATAATATGCACATGCAATCCGATAGCAACATGGACAATCATAGTTGCGAAGGAGACAATCGTGATCAAGTACGTGAGGCAGATCTATACAAGGATGCGGGCAACACTCACATGTCCAATAAACAATACGAAGATGCATTAGAGCAATACACACAAGCCATTGCTCTATCTCCTCACGGCCCTAGCTCACATGTTTACTACTCGAATCGTGCAGCGGCTTACTGCTACTTGGGTCAGTATGCTGCCGCCGCCGATGATTGTTTGACAAGCATAGAGATAAACCCAGAATACGAAAAGGCTCATGCTCGATTGGGCTTGAGTCGATTCTTCTTGGAAGACTTTGAGGGGGCTATAGAGGCGTACGGTCGTGCGTTGGAGTTGGAACCGTCGAATACTGCATCAAGGAGTTATTTGGAAAAGGCTAAGAAGAAACTAGATGATATGATGGAGGCAGAATCAAATGCTCAGCAGGATGATTCACAGAATGCCATGAATGAGTTGATAATGCAGGGGCATGATTCAGATTTGGATGGCAGCTTGACATGATTTGTTAATTGTTGCGATCAACCAAATCAAAATGTCTACAAGTTCAAGTATGTTAAGAATGTATAGACCTGAACTTCCGTAGTCTCTTGACTCTCACATAATACATGTAATTACATTACAATCATAACAATGAGCTGTACACTTAAACCAGCTACTAACATGACATGGCACACAATTGATGGCATCACCTTTTGCTTTAGATCAACATAAATCCAAAAAGAGCTACCGTGGAACACGCCACAGTAGCACGATTCAGCATACAAGAAACCCCAGCAGCACCAGATCCTGGATCAGCACCAAGGAAGGTAGGCTCAGCTGGGATAACGGCTGTGCATTGGGTGGACTTATCTTCGTTCGACTCAACCCATAGACCTCCTTCACCGGTGAAGTTAAGGTAAGGAGTGTCGACTGCATCGCTGCTAGATGCATCATATGAATTGTTTGGCACTGGTTCCCATTCAACCGGAGAAATGTTTGATTGTGGATTCCCAGTTTTGGCAAAGTTAGCCCATCGAGACATCATTTCTTTGCTTAAATCGATTGTTTCATCAGGCATTATGTCGATTGGAAGCTCATTTACCCCAGGATAGCCAAAGACATACGGTAAGTCCGCTGAATGAGATGACCAGTAAGTATCATCGATATCTGTTGCATTCAACAATCCAGTGATATTAGCAAATTCTATGCCACTGTTGAATCCCAAGATATACTGGTAAACTTTCCCTTCAACTTTTGAGGCAGCGATCGCAGCAAGTTCACGGCTGTAACATAAGAAATTCATATCACCCATCGCGTGATTGGTTGCAGAAACAATAGAGCCACCGTACTTATCAGGCGAGTAGGCGGCTTCTATATCGTTTAGAACACTGTCACTAACATCAACCCTTGAGTGCATAGGATCTCGAAGAACTTCAAAGCTCGAATACGCATTAGTCCAACTTTCGGGTGTGGTAAATAGATAGCCTAATACATCGCCGTTGTCAACAGTATTCGCACCAATAATCATATCGGTGGGATTGATTTTGCCCTCTCTGAATAGATCGACTGGATAGGCGGGTAGTACTGCAGGGTCAATACTCAGAAAGAATCTAAAATAAGGATCAACCAGAAGTTCTTCGGTTGTGAGGCTTTTCAGATCTTCAATTGTGCATGGAGGTGACGTGCAGTTCATCTCTTGTAGAACACCCTCAAGCTGCTCCTGTGACTCCTCTTGAGTAACCGAAGCTGTAAGGGCGGCGCATTGTCCACTCTGTAGAATAACTCGTTGGAATAGACCTTTCGCTACTGGGCAGACTGATAGGAAGCAGGTATTGATGCCTCCCGCTGACTCGCCGAAAACAGTGACTTTGTTTGGGTCTCCTCCAAAGTATTCAATGTAATCTTTAATCCATTTGAGTGCAGTGACAGTATCGAGTAACCCATTCATTCCTCCACTTCCTTCGGGGTCAATGGGAACAAATCCAAACACTCCCAGGCGATAGTTCATCGTGACTACAACAACATCTTCATTTCCTGCCAAGTTAGAACCATCATATCGACTTCCCGCTCCTTCTACCCACGACCCTCCAAAAATCCATACCATGACAGCTAGTGAATCTTCTTTTTGTTGACTAGGTCTGTAAATGTTAAGGTAAAGACAATCTTCGTCGTAAGACGTTGAACTCGGATAGGGGCATTCTGGCCCATACTCTGTAGTATTAACAAGCAATGGCCCATCACTTGCACTCAGCATTAGAGGTTGGCTTGGAGCAAACCGCTCGTCGAAGGTACCGTATTTGATTCCTAGGAAATTATCTACGAGAATCCCATCCGAGTTCGTGGTAGTTTTCCCAAGGAATGTCGCGTTGGGATCAGCTACATAAACGCACGAGCCTGTGTCATTTGCACCGAGACAGGAGCCATATACAACATCTTGCAGAGAAGCTGCTGCAGCCAAGAAGAGGGAGAAGCAGACGGATTTCATCTTGAGTTACGGTGATTTGTGTCTAGATCTAGATATGATTTGGATTTGTGTAAATTAAGATCCATATGCCGCCCCGGGCCCCTGGCATCAAGCCAGCACTTTTCAGCACTTCGGTTTTAGGTAGAAGATAAGGTTCATTATGTCATCAGAGTAGAGTTCTTATTAACCCTTTAAAGCGGAGAAGCACCTCGTAGCGAATGAAAAGGAACACAGTAGATAAAATACTTAGGGTTAATCTATCTAATGGAGCGGAGAAGTGAATCTCAAGAGAGAGGGATACTCTCTAATACATTTCTAGTACGTATGATACCCCACCCATACCTATTGCCACAAATGTGATGTGTGATGAAGTGAGTGTCAAAGGCATGCAATTCAAGTGTTGGGTGTTATGAGATGAATGTGGTTTATTCTACTTCATGATCCAATGCCCATTCTTCACGACAGCTATGGACTTAAGAAGACTTCGAAATATTGCAGCGTCGGAGTCTGGAACATCTTTGAATTCATTCAATAAATCCTTTGTTGTAGGCCCTCCATTCGGGATCTTACGTTTGATGTACCTTTTTAATCGTCGCAGTAAATCACTGGACTTCTCTTCCTTAGGTAATGAGGTATTGACATTGGCTGATGTTGATATCTCTTTTCTTTTATTCTTCAGCTGGGCTAGCATCGAGCTTGACGATGCCATTTTATTGTCACTGCCACCAACATTCGCACAAGACGTTTCCTGTGATCCTGTCCAAGTTGGCGTGAACTTATCTGTGTTTCCAGTGCTCGATTTGAGAGTCAACGCAGCTTTTAAGGCCACTTTCTTTGCATTCTCTTCCATCTCAACTACTGAAGGTTTCTTCTTCGACGAAGAGATATTCTCAACAAAGTCCTGATCGAAAACACCGCACAGGCCTTTGCTTTTCATTACAACCTCCAATGTATTTCCATTTTCGCTCTCTTCTTTATCTTTACCTGATGGGTTGTCTGGCTCAGGCTCGTTGACTTCCACATCACCGCGGCCTTTAGTGATTTGTCCCGTCTCAGTGCTGTCAGTAGAGTCATCCTTCAATGTGAAGAGATCCTTCAAGTCTTTTTGGGAGAACAATCGTCTCTGCTTTGGATCTTGCAATATTTGATTTGTGATAGCAGTCTTAAAGATCTGTCTCTGATATATCTTCTCCTCTATGGTTCCTGCAGTAATGAGTCTGTAAACTGTCACATCTTTCTTTTGTCCAAATCTCCAAGCACGTTCTCTAGCTTGTGCATCCTTTGACAAACAAAAACGTTAGATTGCGACGATATGAAAACTGTTCTATCTGTAACTAATGATTGAACTTACTGTCTGTGGATTCCAGTCCGGGTCATACAAAATAACTGTTTGCGGAGAGATTATGAGAGGATAAAGTAGGTTATTGTCGAAAATGAAACGTCATTTTCAGTGAAAACTCGTCCAGCTCACCTCGATTGGCACCGGTGACATTTAGCCCTACTCCTCCAGTCCGAGTCGTCATAAGCATCAGGAAGTAGTTCTCATCTTGATTGAATTTATCCACTAGCTTTTGGCGAGAAGCGATGTTGGTATTCCCATCGAGTCTAGCAAACATCCAGCCTTGTTGTCGAGTGAAGCTCTCGATGATGTTCTGTCAATTAAATAATGATACACGCAAGTTAGTAGAAGTGCACGCAACCAGGCATGTACTAAGAAGAACACTCTTACCAGCATTTTTCTCCACTGACTTTGGATGATTGATTAAATAACGATACATCTGTTAAAAGCGTGCTTGCACGAAGACATGCATTATGGGACAATTCTTACCAAAATATGATTACTTTGTGTCCTTGCTCCTTCCATAGAGGCTTTGTTTAAATGAGAGCCATTAGTCACATTTACATTCAAATCGTGTACTACATCAACGCAAAATTAACTCACCAAGATCTTTGACAAGACATGCAGTTTCCCGGCACGAACTGCTAATTCGTCTTCATCAAATGCGTTGTAATTGTCTTCGTCGCTGGAGCTTTCTTCTTGGAATGCCGAGTCTAGTCTACCATCTGGTCCAACTACGAGGTCTGGGTGATTACATATCTTTCTTAACATTGTCACAGCTTTTAGCAATTGCACGGAGCCTCTCATCACACCCATGACTTCATCAGAATTCAGATATTCTTGGTATAGCGATCTCTGTTTCGATGACAGTCGACAAAACAAAACTACGATGATTACTTTAGCCGCAAGATCTTGATCCATAAAAGGTGACATTTCAAAAAGCGACACACATACCTTGCTCGGTCTTTCCAGGCATTCGGTTCACTTCTTTAATATCTTTCTTTTGCCGTCTTAGTAAGTATGGATTGATGAGGTCGCGTAGTACCAAAGCCATCCTGTAAGCGAGTTGAACTACGATTAAATCAGCTGCAAGATCTTGGTCCAGAAAAGGAAACATTTCAATAGAAAAGACACACATACCTTGCATAGGACTGGCATTCGAGTATCCTCCTCTTTTTATTGGTTCAGCGAATTCAGCCTCGAATGCAGGCAAGGTGCCGAGTCTGCCGGGAAAGATGAAATCAAATAGACTCCATAACTCCCGAAGATCATTCTGAATCGGTGTGCCACTCATGAGTAATCTGTGCGGGGTGCGCAATCGCTTACAAGCTAGCGTAACATCGGCATCCGGATTACGGATTTTTTGACCCTCATCCAAGATAACATAAGACCAATCGTGGTTTCTGTATACCTCAGGTGAACGACGGATGTTCTCATAGGTAGTAACAATTGCATACCCCGTGCCGCAGAAGACATCGGCACCTTGAGCTTCAAAATCCTCGTCGTCTATGGCCTCATTGACTCTATCGGCACGAGCCTTCTTAAGCCACTTCTGCAATGAACGAAGCATACCCCTCGACACCACACGAGAAACTCCATCCGATTCTCCCGATCTATGCACCATGATACGACGCAAACCCGGAGCCCAAACAGCTAACTCACTCAGCCAATGCGACAGTATCGTAGCTGGGGCGACAATTCTGTTATAAGTCATCATTGCATTTGCATTGGTTAAGAAAATGATTAGAATGCTCAATAAGGTGTAAGTAATGTAATCAACTCACAACACCGAATCCAAATAACGATTGGCCGCCATTGCACCCACAAAAGCGGAAACTTGGACAGTCTTACCCAGTCCCATTTCGTCTCCCACCACACCCCCGGCACCTTGACAATGCAACTCCCAAAGCCATCTAACCCCGGTCCTTTGATAAGGGAACAAACGATTGTTAATCCACGCCGGTATTTCGAGTCCACCTTCGTATACGACGGCTCCGGGAGGGGCCTCGTTTGAATCTCGTTCGGACATGACATTCATGCGATCTATGCCACGTTCGATCCAGTCGTCGACTCGGTCTTCATAGTCGAATTCGTCCATATCGTCTATTTTCGTTTCGCGATTGTAATAGTGCTCGGGATTTTGCTTTGGTATTGATGTATCGTTGTCATTATCAGACGAGGCATCATTGTCGAACATCGTTTCATCCACTTCTCCAACTCGAACAGCTCCTTTAGGTTTGGAGGACGATGCTTCTTCATCGTAATCCAAATCATCATCATCATCATCATCATCGTCAACATCTACAATGGTTGGTTTGGTCCTCTTCCTAAGAGACCTACCGGTTGACGACGCCTTGTTCTGTTGACATTGTTCGATGTGTTTGGACAAGAATTCATCCGGCTTGATATTATCTTCATCGTCACATGTTAAAATGATTTGACAGATTGGACACATAACTTTTGTATAGGTTCTTTTCTTTGGACTTGTTGTTGTATAATCATTGTTCTTATTGCCGTTGTTGAGTGACGGAGAATTATTGGACTTCTTATCTGTATCATCTTGCATAATTTTGACAGTGGCATCCCAGCAGACACCATTCTGCTTCAAGTTGCTGTTATTGTCAGTGCAATTACTAGGTTTGACACTGGCCTCCCAGCACGGACAATTCTGCTTTGGATCAGCAGTATCACTCTCATTCGGCTTCTGTGTATCAATATTATCTGACCTTGTCACTGAATCATCTCCCGTGCCATTGCCACCTCTCTTTTTGAGAATGGAGACAACTTCTTTTGCATTATTAGTAGATGATACATCATGATTCATTGTCTGCTTCTCTTCTTTCTTTAAACCACCGTCTTCAACATCATCATTATCTGCATCATCATTAAAACCAAGAGCTCCACGCTGTCTCGCCAATCGTCTCTTTCTCCTCTCCTCTCTCCTCTTTTTCGATCGCTCCTTATCAAACTTCTCCTCTTGTACGGATTTTAACGGAGTTAATCCCGATTGTATCCTCAAATCGGATTTCATTTGCATCATTGTCCTTCTTCTCAGTTTGAAGTTGTTGTTACTGCTGCTGTTGTTGTTGTTGTTGTTGTTGTTGTTGTTGTTGTTGTTGTTGGTGTTGGTGTTGCTGTTGTAATAATTATTGTTGTTGTCAACAAATTGTCCATTCTTGATTTGATCCAATCGATTCGTGGATGGCTCTACCGTCAATCCATCATTACTCGATGATGACGATGGCTTCTTGTCATCTTCGTTATAGTTATTGTTGTTGGAATTTGATCCCCTCCTTTTCTTTTTCAATGATTCATAATTAGAATCCCCACCACCACCGGTAGCAGCGGCAGTCGATGCTTCATCGTACATTGTTCCGTAATAATCAGCAGCAGCGTCATGATTATTATTGCTATCCACTTCACCATTTTGTAACAGTCTCTTTTTTCGTATACAAGATGGAATCAAATCATTATCCAATTTTGCTACATCTTTTAGATAGCATTTTAATATTGATATCTTTATTGATAGTGTGTCAATCTCTCTTTGTTTCTCGTTTCTTCTACGACCATCATCATTATTATCATTAGTAGTAGAACTTGTTTTAGTTTCGTCATTGGCATTGTAGCAAGCGAGGGGTTTGGATCGAGCGTCGGATAGAGCGTGTTGAGTTTTCGTGAGTACGTTGAGAATGTGCGGTACATCCGCCGCCGCTGCTGCTGCACTAACACCATCATTATTATTGCTAGTACTATTAGTAACACGACGTTCCGTGGATGGAGCCAAAGCATGCAATTCCGGCAATGCAATGGCATTCGTCGGACAGGGGATCAGTGTAGACGAAGAAGACGATGATGACTCGCGCAATAAGCAGCGGGGAAGAGCGATGGAGGGAGCGGCCGATAGACGAGCGCGGCGTAATACCGATGATTCGTAGGTGGATGCCGAGGCAGAGGTGGATCCTAGCGTGGAGAGGAGGTGGGCCTCTTCGTTGTTGGCGTTGGCGTTCGATGAGGTGGAAGAGGATGCCATGGCGGCGTTTTTGTTATTTTTTTTTTGAAACGTTGGTCTGACGCGGTGTGCGAAAACCATTTTGGTTTAGGTGGCGAGGGGCCCGCCCCCTTAACGAAAGTCTCGGCCTCCTTATCGTATCAGCATTGTTTGCTTTCACGTTGCGTTGTGCACTTTTGCGGGAGTCGTCGCCCCCTTACAGCAAAATTTTGCCCCCCCAAATCAAAATGCCTCATGTGATGATATTATGTACCAGGCGAAAGCACGCCAAGGATAACGCTGACGACCTCTTCTTTATCGTGGAGTTGAGACACCGACGTCCATATCCCGATCATGCCGTCAAGAAAGAAAGCACAAGGAAAGGCCAGGAAGGCCAAGCAGGCAGCCGAGGCCCTGAAAAGCAATCCTCTGTCTGTCTTTTCTGATGCTTGTAATCACATGGGCGAGTGGAATTGGTCAGATGATGATTATGTTGCAGCCTGGAATTTGTGTGACGAATACAGAGTCAAATACAATGAAATTTTGAGAGGCAATGGCGAAATTCCGACAAATGAGTTCTACTATTTGGCCTATGATACCTACGATAAATATTACCAGCTCAATGATGCCAGCAAGGATGTGCTTCGAAAAATGTTATTGGCTGAGGGGACAAAACATTGTGTTGATGCAGCCAAAAAGAAAGATCTTACTCTTACTAACGAGACGAACGTTGCAGGTACCGCTGTGCATCTTGTACTGATCATCACAATTGAAATAAGGGACAAATACAATGGGGCATCTAATCAAAACATCAATCGTGAAATCCAGGCTGCTCTATTTGATCTCATTAATTGCTCTCGTCGGACTATCCGATTCTTCCACAGACGAAACTCATGTGATTGCCTTCAAGAACTTTATTACAAACTCAAAGAGACTACAAATAAGACTTCACTTTGTCATAACTGCGAGGAAGTTGTGGAAATTAGGCAGTTGAGTCAATGCGAATACTGCAATGTAGTCCAATACTGTTCGTATGATTGTGCTTTGGCCCATTGGCCAAAACATAAAGTGGATTGTGAACGATCGGGATACTATAAGCCCACAAAACCAACAAAATCAGATTATATCGAGGAAGTTGATTAGGGAGAAACATTTAATCCTCACAATTCTGCTGCCTGTATGTATACCATAGGGAACAAGAAGCTCTTCCCTGTTACCAGTTACCAACACCTCTTCAAAGAATGTATAAAGCTGGGGGGAGGGGTATCTCAGTTACTTTTCTCTTGCTACGATTAAGAACTGGATGTGCTTTCATTGATGTTTCAGGTGCAAAACTCATTTATCCAACAGTTGCAAATAATAAACCTCTAGCACGCATCATTTATCAACTATTACATCTTTACATCTTCGTGTAATTTGCACTGCAAATGAAAAATTACTACAACTTTGCTCTGGAACTGTACTATTATTATATAATATTAATATCTATCAACAGCGACAACTTTCACTTCTGTCGAGCCCTCTGTTTCTTCTTTTTCCTATCACCTCCACCACCACTACTTGTAGACGAGGTCTTCTTCAAACGCTCACTCGCTAAGCAATCAATCCAGTTTAAAATAGTCTGTAAAACAAACGAACCATCAGTATATTAATATCCAACCAACCCCAGTAATTTTGGGTACTCCTTGAAATTGGGAAATTCTTTTGCAATGGCAGAAATATTCCCATGAAAGGTGACAACCCATAGTGTGGATGTTTGTACGATAACAATGTGTAGATTGGTGATGTTTTAAATTCATCACTTAACATGACCGGGTGTACCAGATGCCAGTAAAAATTGTTGTAAGCACACATAAGGTACAACAGTGTTGTGTGTTGTGCACTTTTGCGCCCCGTTGTAAAATTGTGTAACTCATAAAGAACCCCGTTAAATCACTAATTATTTGACTAAGCCCGCCCCTTACAGCATAATGTTTGCCCCCTCAACCAAAATGCCTAGTGAAGGCACAAAATGATGGATGTAGACCTCTTCTTTATTGTGAAGCTGAGACACAGTGATCATGCCGTCAAGAAAAAAAGCACAAGGCAAGGCTAGGAAGGCCAAGCAGGCAGCTGAGGCCCGCAATAATCACACTCAAGACAGTGGTGTCTCTGGTTTTGGTGTTTGTAATCATATTGGCGAACAAAACTGGTCAGATGATGATCGAGATGCATCTGCTGAATTATATTTTGAACTCAACAGTAGATACAATGGACTTGCGGAAAGTGGCGACGAAAATTTTATAGACAAGATGAAGGTCCATATTTTAGCTAATGTTATATACGATAAATATCATCAGCTCAGTGATGCTAGAAAGGAGCTGTTCCGTGGAATGATTTTGACTGCGGGGACAAAACTTTGTCTTGATGCAGTCAAGGAGAAAGATCTTACTAAAGAGAAGACTATTTTATGTACCACTATTGATAAGCATCTTATGATGATGAGCACAATTGAAATGAGGAACAGATGCAATGGGGCATATGATGAAAACATCGAACTTGAAATTGCAGCTTCTATGGTTGATTTCATGGCCTGCCCTTGTCAGACTATCAGATTCATCCACCGACGTATCTCATGTGATTGCCTCCAAGAAACTTATTATATGCTGAAGGAAAGTACAAATAAGACATCGTGTTGCTTTCGCTGCATGAAAGTTGTGGAAATGAGACAATTGAGTCGATGCAAGTACTGCAAATTGGCCCAATACTGTTCGTATGAATGTGCACTGGCCAATTGGCCAAAATACAAAGTGTTATGTGATCGATTGGGATACTATAAATCTAACAATCCAACAAAAATGTCCGGTGATCTCGAGGAAGTTGACTAGGAAGAATTATTTACTCCTGAAAATTCTACTGCCTATACGTGTCATTGCAAATAATAGGAGATCAAAAGGAGACAAATGAATGTAGGCAGAATCTTTTCATGTGTGATGTATTGAGCTGAGGCTGAGGGGTGTCAAATCTATTCTATTCAATATTTTGTGTAAACGATGTAATGATAGTGATAAAATAATTGTCTGAAATGAGATCTTCAAAGCTAGAACTATGCTTGGGCGTATTGTGTGGTGTGTGCTTTTCTATTAAGGTTAAGTCTGCTACCATATGACATAACATGGTCTATTGGAGGTTAGTACCATATTCTTGTTCATTGGATAATACAATCAGATAAAAGAAATTCATTGAGCAAGCTCCGAAAGGCATTTGTAATATGTATCTACACAAACAATCCATTATAAAATAAGCACTAAAAACTCAATCTATCAACAGCAACAAATTCTATGAAGCCCTTTGTTTCTGTTTTTTTCCTATCTCCTCCTCCCCTGCCATTACTAATACTTGTTGATGAACGCTCAATCCATTTTGATTAACTCTAAAATTAAACGAACCTCCAGTATATTCATTCACCAAGGGCATGTTGGGTATTGCTTGAAATTCGGAAATTATTTGAAAATGGCAGAATCACTCTTTTCGCAAAAGGCAACAAACCCATTGTGTCGATAATAGTTGTTGTAAGCACAAACACAAAGCACAAGCACACAGTTGCGCCTGTAATCTCTCCCTATCTCTTCATCACAAAGAACTTCTACCCCAAGTTTGCTATGACATTCCTCAACTTTGCTACTAACATGAAGCCACCGCTGTCCATATCGAAAACCGCTAACTTAAAAGCCCCCTTTATAGCTTCTTCACTGTTGGTGCCACCATTCACCTTCATTTTGCAGGACATCAAGGCAAGGAAATTGGGGATATTGATGGTGCTGCTTCTGTTGTCTTAATCAACCTGCAGGGTAAAAAGTAGATAGTAAACATTTTTAGTCAGAAAATAATCCATAGATTCACAAGTACCTTGAACATACCACATATCTCATTACTCATATCCTGAGGATCAGTATTGGTGGGATTCTGATAAAAGAGCTCACAACAGTACAAAGCTCGTTGGTTGTGATGGTGCCTGATTATATTATGCAGGGGGGAAAATGACCACACAGCGAACGGATTGTCCCTGAGACTGTCCCCCCTCTACTCCTATAGGAGTAGAGGGGGGACAAATTGGTTCATACTACTTAAGGGTGACTTTTCTACGACTAAAGATGTCCCCAGGAATCACTTGGGGACAAAAGATCGATCGAAGGAGAAGTTAGCGAAAATTTGTCCCCAGTGATGTGTCTGGGGACAGAAATGACGTGTCTGGGGACACGAGGCGCCTTTTTGAGGGACATTTTTTCTTTTTACACACTCTCACTCAAGTTCTGGGGACAACGCGAATGTGTTTTGTCCCTAGAGATGTCCCTAGATACGTCACTGGGGACACTTCTGGGGACAAGTCGATCAGCCTTTGAGAGAAGGTCATAGTACATTACACGATTAGCTTTGAAGAAGGTCATAGTTAGGGTTAACCCTAAGGAGTAAACAATATTCTACGTATTATTTCTACAGGGGAACTAGTAGGGCCTATGATATAGGTAAGAGGTACAGTATCTAGAAATATATTACATACTATTTAAATCTATGTAATAGTAATAAGTGGCGAAACACGCGTAGCAAACAGCTCTACGAAGCTAGCAGATGAGCAGAGGGAGATGATAAAGCTCCACGAAGCATTGGGCTCATATCCCAATAGATTGTTGTATTGTGGGACTAATCAAAACTCCCGATAACAGCATGACAATACATCTACAAAGCACAATATTACATCTACAAAGCACGATAATACATCCAATAAAAGCACAAAAATGCATCCAATAAAAGCACGATAATACATCTAATAAATAAAAACATGACAATACACCAAATAAAAGCAGATATGAGTCTGTAAATTGTTGTGTTGGATTGCCATCAAAAAGGTAAGGGGTGAATCCCAACTCAAGAGTCTGACAGGTTTTAATCTCTCCAGTTAAATTGTTACAGACCTCACACCGAATAACATCAAGTCGGATACGATAAGTGCCACCCACCCCCAGATTTAGTAGAAATAATAAAATGTACAAATCACATCAAGAATAAAGAAGAAGCAATAACAAACAACATTGCCGACAATACCGCTAAACTGGATTGTTTTGTTGAAAAATCAGATCAAGAATAAGATGTTATTTTGGCAAATGAAATCAATCTTCTCTTCTGCACGGCTTCAGGCAAATGCAATCAAATCCCCTCTATATAGGTTCATATAATTGCAAGTGGCAGAGTATCGCACATCAGAAAAAACAGACTTCACACCGAAAAACATCAAGATGGATATTAATAAATGCCCCTTCAATTCAGACAACTTTGTGTTGTGGAGAGTACACACCAAATATAACAAGCAATGTATATAACAAATAAAATGAATGCATCAGCCCTGAGAAGAAATAATTTTGACTAACCTCGTTCGCTCTATAACTTCCCGTCCGCTCTCGAAGTCCTCTAAAAGTGAAGGTGAAGTAGGTGGAGGCAGTGGGACTCCAGCTGTGGCCATGCTATGACATCGGAAGAATAACATAGCTGTGATGATGAGAGGAGCGGGCGGATGGCTTGGAAATTGCGCTAGTTGCACGAAGGGCGAATGATGCACCTCTCTCTGTGTCGATGGCCACAGGTGCAGGTTGGTTGTTGCTTGCTGGCAGACGCGAGGGAGGCTGTCGCCATGGTTGGTGTGCTTCGTTGTGTGTGATTTTTCCAGAGAATGAGGGGTCGAGAGATGATGTTCAAATCCCCAAAAACCGTTGGCTTTGCTGGCTCTCTGTCAGACTTTTAAAAAAATCTGACAACCTTTAATATTTAGGATCATGTATGGATTTTTTGTTGGTTAATCTTAAGAATGAAAGGTAGCCAATCATGAAGTAGTGTCTGACGAGACAGATCTTGCCCTCCCGAACTTCAATTTGGCATCAACGCGTGACCCCGTGACTACTTGTGACTCCGCAGTTGTTGTAAAAACAAAACAACAACCATGGCATCAGCCAACATTCGCGGCCAATAAAAAATCAATCACTGGCCTTTTGATCTCGGCACTGCCGCGGCACCTCTGTCAACTCCCATTCTGCCATTGGAGCATTACGTCCAGTCAAGGAGACGTCACTGGCTGTTTCTTCGAGTACGGGTAAAAAGGTACGCAACAGTTTGTCGTTGTCGCTTCATGATGACATCGCGGCATGGTGTTATAATTACGCTACATATATTATTCATCTTACATTCTGTTCGTGTTGAATCGATCCCTTCTCACTTATTCTCTACAATGCGACGCAACGAAAATCAAAAGAGCGATACGAATATGAATTTGGCATCTTCCATCGGAAATTGAAATCACGCAAGATCAAGCCAAGGTGGTGCTCGTGGGATGCAGATGCACAATAGGGGAGTGGGATGGTACCATGCCGTGCAAATGTTGGAGGGTCGGTGAGTTTGGACTGCAATATATTCATATGCATATAACTTTATACAGAATTGAAATTACTCACTTTAAATTGCATTCACACACTTGTTCTTCGTTTCACACCAATAATCTGCAAATAAATACGATACAGCTGCCCCTCGGCATCGTTAGACTACATCATCAAACCGTAGTTCCTCGGTCCCGACTTCGAAGGTCTCGGCGGTCCCGAATTTAAAGAATGGGCCTCCTTCATCCAATTCCAACATGTGACAACCTTCCTCTCCTCGATTGATGATTTACCCGAACCAGAAAACAAACCACGCGTGGCTCTCATTTCGGGAAGGACAATTCACCGTTTTTGACAAAATTTAATTCACAATCAAGACAAAGACCGGAAAGGAAGTGAGTGTGGCTGCCGATTGTTGCGGGGGTACCAACTCGTATGCCACCGTCACCGATGCATCTGGCCAGGAAGTATTCGGTTACTGGATGTCCATTGAGGAAGATAAGATGCACATAACAATCAACCGGTTTGCTGATAATATAGTATTAAACTAAACGAAAGCTTTTCAAACCATTTAATGTTTTTCCATTGTATTAGTAGCTATTATTGTTCAGAGCTGACGTTTTGTCTTCGTGATTGACTGCCGTCTGTTTTGTTATGTTAGTATAACTTTCTTCGATAATGTACACTTTGAAACATTCGCCTTTGCGACATGTTATTTGCATAATCAGTCGTCCGCCAGATACGGTTGATTGTCGTATCATTCATTTCATGACAGTTTGTTGTTATTGTAATTGTATTTCCCCAAGGTTGATTGTCGTGTAGATATGTCACAATATTTTCGCATCATCTCATGCATCATCTCATTAACATAATATTTAAGAAAACATGATTTAAACATTTTACTACTACCAGTTACATCAAGATGATTAATACCACGCGTAAGAAATTTTGTAATACAATTTTGATTCGCTCCCGCTTACCCATTTCGGCACCCAATCAAACATTTCATAATCTTCATTAAATGGTTTGTCGAAAAAATTTCTACCATCTCTCATTCTCTTGCCATACATATTGTACCCGTACGAAACCAACAATTTTGCCCTACCATCTGAGACCATTTTTTTTGCATCTGTAAAGCGATCGTCGTAGATAATTCGCTGCGCTTTTTCTTGTTGACGCTGAACCCAGGC
>JALLPH010000660.1:0-17631 GCA_036939855.1 Cyclotella choctawhatcheeana
GCTCTTATTTGTTACTGATATTACTTGGTGATCTGACCTAACACTTGCTGCGGACTCATCTCCACCATCATTTCAAAAAACTTCTCACCAGCTTGTGCCTTCAACTCCTCACCTGCCTTTCTTCCAATCTCCACAGCATCTTCAATGGCCCCCCTCGATTCCGTAGTATACTTCTCTGATCCATCAGGCATGGCAATCAACCCCCGAAATACAATCTCTCCATCCACAATACGCGCTTGTCCGGCAATGGGTGTTTTGCAATTACCATCCAACGCTTCCAAAAATGCCCTCTCACAATTCACGCAGACATGGGTATCCATACAATTCAACGCTGCGATATATTTCAAACTCCGTTCATCATCGTCTCTGCATTGAATACCGATGGCACCCTGAGCTACGGCCGGGAGCATTTCGTCCCATTCTAATACAGCGGTGGCGCAATCTTGCATTTCCATTCGTTTCAGTCCAGCAATGGCGAGGAGAGTGGCGTCCACAACACCGTCGTCTAATTTACGTAGACGAGTCTGGACATTGCCGCGAAAGTTGACACATTTCAACGTGGGATTTTGAGATAGAATTTGAGCCTGACGACGGAGGGAGGCGGTTCCAATGACGGAATTATCGGGTAAATCGGCAATTTTTTTGATGTCACCGTTGGCGGTGATGAAGGCATCATTGGTATCCTCGCGAGGGAGGTTACAGGGTAGCACAGTCCCCTCGGGAAGCCAGGTGGGTACATCTTTCATCGAATGAACACAGATGTCCACTTCATTGCCCAATAGAGCCGTATCCAATTCTTTTGTAAAAAGTCCTTTTCCTCCCAGTTCCATAAGCGATTTGTCAAGGATCATATCACCTTGAGTCTTCATAACACAGATTTCGATGGCACCTTCTTCTTCTAGTTCGGGGAAGTTTTCGATGAGACGTCTACGTGTTTCGTATGCTTGGGCTAGGGCCAATGGAGATCCTCGGGTTCCAATTCGTAGTGGTGTTACTGCACCGTTTTCTGCCATAAATAAGGCCTACATGAGGGGAAGTGATGAGAGAACATTGTCATGTAAGTTATAATAATGGATGATTGGATTGAAAAGGAAGAGAATCCATTTTGCCACTTCATTATGAACGAAATCGACAATCAAAAACTTGTACAGTTGTGAATGAATTCTGATCCGATTACATGCAACAAATGCACATTCACGTAAAGCTCACATCAGCCTTACATGCTGACATACACAGCAGTTAACCGCTTTTTTTGCATTGGTTCTGATATCCAAAATATCACACCTAATCAGCACATTTCCGCGCTAATGTTGTAGATTGAGTTATGCTTGGTCATTGATGCATATAACGAAACTTGCGAAAGCAAATACACGTTGAAATGAATATGCCTGCACCCCCCTTTTGCGCTCTTTCTACAAACACACTCCCACACAAATAACATAATAATATATTGTCTCAAATCCGAAAAAAGAAGAAGCAAACTTACACTAGAAGACACCTTTGAATGTTGTGTGGCAGACGGTGGAGCAAACGCCTCAGCGGTGCCAATCAACAGAAGAGAGATTGCCGTTGTGAACTTCATTATTTAGTTGTTGTTTTGATGAGCTTTTACAGTGAACTGAAGTCAGGTGGAAATGTTGTTGTGGTCTAATATCTCTGCCTCCGAAGGGGAAAAAGATAGTGAGCCTCAACACAGTTGAAGATCTTTGGTTTTCGTTCTGAAGGTGAGGATTGAATGAAGGACGCGACAACAGGAATTCTACTGATGTGACGCGTGGAGGTAGGTACGTGTTGGCGATCAGCTGGAATAATCGCCAAATGAAGTACATACTACTACTTATATACGTAAAAATCTACTTAGGTAAGTATGTGTGCACGACGCCGCACTACACGTGGAACCCTTCCCAGCCCCGGCCCACAACAACCCACAACCACAACGACAAAGAAGAGACACGATAAGACCATGGCGTCCGAACCCCCACCATACGATCGCTGGTCCCTCCTCGACCCGGCCACAATCAACTACGGCTACTACTCCTCCCATCATTCTTCTCCCAAAGAATCAAAGCAAGACACCATCAACAGTAAGAAGATATTCTACATCACCACGGCCATCAACTACACCAACGGCCCAGCTCACATGGGCCACGCCTACGAAGGCGTCACCACCGATGCCATTGCACGGTACGCCCGTATGGTCAGCGGCGATGGCAATGGTGGAGCGTACTTTGTGACAGGGGCGGATGAACACGGCGAGAAGATTGCCAAGACGGCTGAGCGAGAGGGGAAGGCGCCCATTGAGATTTGCGATACGGTAAGTTACATCGTAATCTGAATTGTCATTGTCAGAGCTTGCATTTGATTCCATCATCATTCATAATATCATCAATTCTCTCTCTACAAACATTGTACACAGTACGTCACCGGCTTCCAATGCCTCAACCAACGAACACTCGTCTCCAACGACGATTACATACGCACCACCTCCCCCCGCCACAAACGCACCGCCCAATCCCTCTGGCTACGCTGCGCCGCCGCCTCCGACATTTACCTAGACAATTACTCGGGATGGTACAATGTCAAGGAAGAAACCTTCGTGACCGATAACGAAGCCGAACTGTGCAATTACGTCGATGTTTCCACGGGACAACCGCTTCAACGTGTGAAGGAGGCTTCGTACTTTTTCAGAATGAGCAATTATCACGATAGAGTGTTGGAACACATCGAAACAAATCCCGAGTTTATACGTCCGGAAATTCATAGGAACGCTATATTGTCGAGATTGAGGAGTGAGCCGTTGAGGGATTTGAGTGTGAGTCGAACGACGTTTACGCATGGTATACCTGTGCCAGAGGGGTTTGAGAAGGACCATGTTATGTATGTTTGGTTCGATGCGTTGACGAATTACCTAACGGGTGTGGATGCCTTGGGTGTTAACAACGTTGACGATGATGGAAAGAGTAGCGGCAGTACGGACAATGGAGAATTGGCCAAATTTTGGCCTGCAGACGTGCACATCATTGGCAAGGATATACTGTGGTTTCACACCGTTATTTGGCCGTGCATACTCATGTCGGCAGGTCTACCCTTACCCAAAACTGTCTTTGCTCATGGAATGGTGAACGACAAGGAGGGGAAGAAAATGTCGAAAAGCGTTGGTAATACGGTTGATCCTCACGATATATTGGATAAATTCGACGTCGACTCCTTCCGATGGTATTTATGCAAGGAGGCTCCTTACGGTGGTGAATTGAGTTTTTCGGAGGATAGCATGAGAGATATGCATAATGCTGATTTGTGTGATACACTCGGGAATTTGGTACATCGCGTTACAAAGCTATGTGGAAAGTACTGTGACGGAGTTATTCCTGACGTTCCGTCTCCAGAAGTGGCGGTAATTGATTTTGATGCTCTTCGTACGGCGTATATGGCGAAGATGGAAGTACTGGCATTGGAGAGTGGAGCCAATTTTGCCATACAGGCATGTAGAGATGTTAATGGCTATCTGACGAAAGAAGAACCGTGGAAATTAAAGGGCGATGAACATGAAGAGAAACGTCAAGTAGTTGTCCGTGCCACTTTAGAAGCTGTGTATGCTGTAGCTCATTTGCTTCTACCATTTATACCAAAGAGCGCCTCAGAAATTATGAAAAAAATGAATACTGAACCAAAGTCATTGATGGATATCAACGCCGACTTGAGAAATCTTGCAGTTGGGACAAAGATTGATGTCGGTGATATTTTGTACGAGAGGAATCTTTCCGAGGAAGAAAAGAATATGAGCAAGGCCGATGCTTCCAAAAAGAAACAAATGTCGTACGAAGAAGCGCAGCGTCTGAAGAAGGAGAAGAAAGCGAAAGAAATAGCAGCTAGCAAGGCGGGGCAGCAAAAAGGTGGCGATGCTGACCAGCCTGAGTTTACCAAAATTGATATTCGAGTTGGTCAAATTACTAAGGTATGTTGGAATTGCTTTCCCTGATAATTAGCTTTTACATTTTCGTTTACATATTTTTCAATGTACTAATCATTGCACTAACTTTCAGGTCTGGAATCATCCAGAAGCCGACAAGCTGTACTGTGAAGAAATTAATATTGGCGAGGAAAAGCCTCGTCAAATCACATCAGGACTGCGGGAGCATTATTCTCTAGAAGAAATGCAAGATAGGAAAGTACTTGTAGTATGTAATCTCAAGTCTTCAAAGATTGTGGGTTTTGTCAGCGAAGGCATGGTACTTGCAGCAAAGGTGAGAAAATCAGGAGAGATTACTTTGGTGACTTTTCCTTTTTGCATTGAATGCTGACCTATCTATTCACACCTTCATAGAGTGCCGACGGCAAACAAGTAGAGCTCGTTTCACCACCCGCAGATGCAGAAGTAGGAGAACGAGTATTCATTGATGGACTGAGTGGAGAGCCATTGTCTTCCGCTCAGGTGAAAAAGAGAAAGACATGGGAAGCTGTGGCTGGGGATTTAAAGACTGGTGATGGTGGGGTAGCTACTTGGAGTGGTAAGGAAATTAAAACAAGTGCAGGAGTTTGCTCAGCAGCTAGTCTTGTGGGAGCACCTATTTCATGATCAACATTAGACTAATGGAATAAAAAAAAAACTCACAGTTACAACAGGATAACAGACATAATTATTGCATGTCATTGTATTACTACCACATCACACTGACCCCTGATTCGATTGTTATTCTCATCATCACATCTATCAATGGTAGATGGTAGTACCTGGTACCGTAGCTTTAGTCTGCTTTAGTAGACAACGGTAGGTAGATACCACCGATCACCCAAAACTTTTGACCTTCACACATCAGTCATCACCAAATCATCACTCAAAACCGCAGGTCACCCAAAGAACCTTTGCTGTCACGCCATCGAATACATCATAATTCATAATATCAAGCTGCTCCCCGTTCAAATCTAATACTCTGATGGCTAGACTTTCAGATTTTGAATGAAGACGATTCAAAGCTTTTTAGCACATCATAGAATATCAAGAGTTCTACCAAATAGAGTTTAAAGTTCAAAGGTGTTTAGAACTCCGTGATGATTCTAATCCTCATTGCAATCATTTGCCATAGCTGCAATGGATTATGTGCGCCACATAGTGCTGCTCGTCATATTTCTAGTAAAAGCATGTTTCGACACAACACAATGCCAATCATTCTGATACGCCAAGGAAAAGATGTTCATATGACAAGATCAATGCCAATCATAATGGGGCTTGAAGTGAAGATAAGAATTGTCGGTAGAAAAAATGGAGGTGAAAAGTGGCTTGAATCATCATACTCTGTATATGAATCAAGGCTTAAGTCAACAAACCTTAAAGTTACTACTGAATGGCACAAGAATGACGATGAACTTATCAGAGGCACTGATGGCGACGATTCGAAAAGTCACAAGGTTGTTCTGTTAGATCCTCTTGGCAAAATGTGCACTAGTGAGCAATTTTCGGATGATATGTACAAGTGGCTAGAAGATGGTGGGAGTAGACTAACCTTTGTGATTGGGGGAGCTGACGGGCTTCCGGATCAACTAAAGACAAGCTATGGAAGTCGAATGTTAAGCTTGAGTTCACTGACTTTTACGCATCAATTTGCTCGAATTCTATTAATGGAACAGATATACCGTGCGTCAGAGATAAAGAAAGGGTCTGGATACCACAAATGATGTTTCTACTACTTTCATCTTTTTAGCCACCCTTATTTGTGTAATGTGACTAACTTAATGACAAACGCTCTATCATCTACAGCTCAGCAGATATCAGAGAACCTGCTTCTACTACATCAGCAGTCAATTGTAGAGCTTTCTTAAAAGCTATACGATATTGAATAGCCTGCATAATATCTAGTTTGTTTGTATCGATTCTCCCTTTTCTATTCACCTTGTCAAACACATGTTTTTCACGTTTAAGAATCTCCTCATCTTCTTCAATTGATGTAGGAACATGCTGGAGAAGAGCTCTGGCTGACTGTTCAATATCAGCAACATGTGAATGCTCGAGAATTTTATGGTGTTCAACAGTCATCTTTTCCCATTCCTCCATAGAACGCTGACCATTGCCGAGGATGCTCACTAGTTCCTTGGATGGGTAAAGCGCCACAAGCGTGGGAGATAGTACGAGTATCTCAAAACCACTCGAGTTTGGCTCAAATGCCGTACTTTCTTCGTTTGCCGTGTACCTGGTTAAGTGATAATTCGTATCATCTTGATTTCTTTTATCCAATTCTTTGTCACTCCACTGCCATAATTGAGGGTAATCCTCCACAAATCCATAGGTAAGGAAGACGTCAACACTACTTTCCCATCCAGATCTTGCATAGGTGTTCCAGATTTGTTCATTAGGTGAAATATCAGTCGAGGTAATTACTTTCAATCCCTTCCCATCATCTGTCCTTTCCAAACGGGTATTGATAAGACCATTGTGGTGATTCATGAGATCTTGAAAAATGCAATAAAATGAAAATGATGTTTAGAATTGAGATAGAATGGAGCATTTGCAGCTCTCAAGAGCGACCAACTTTAGCTTACCATACATGGGAATGAGACCAATATCCGCAGCCCTAGTCAAAAAGATTTTGAATGCCCTCATTTCCCATTGATCAACATCCCGGCCTTGTTTACACGAATTTTTATACCAGTTAATGTGCCTATGAGTTTCTCCCGTAGGTGGCAACCCCTGCAATTCATCCAAAGCTTGCGATCCATCTTTCCATTCGCTTGGAATGCGACTTCCTAGACTGTCGTCAAAATCAAAATACTTGAACCATTTGGACTCCTCCCCAGCCTTTAGATGCTCAATGATAGTCTCTATATAATCACATTGTGTGTCCTGTGAGGCATGATCTTCTTGACTCAAAGCAAGGTCGCCGGGGCAATTGATTATAACGGTGTTTTGGGGTATTGTATCAGTTGCAATCATGCCACGAATGCCTTTTTCGTCATACCCGATTTTGATGCGTGGATCCAGGATGCTGAATTCAGAATATCATGATATGAATGTTATCATCACAAGAGCAACGAAATAGAGAATGATTTGCAAACGCACAACGCACCCTCCGTTGCTCGTGAACCACGATACCAGACCCGGGAAGTTCGTGATCATTGGATCATCACTTGATGATGACGCTAATGCGACAGAAAAGAGGAACAACAGGCGAAGAAACTTCATGCCAGAAGTTAGATAGGGTAGAGAGATGGGTGCTGCCAGGTGCTGCCTCGGTTGAATGCTGTATGATGTTCTAGTCTCCCGGTGCTTGTCATGACGAAAGCAGTAGTAGGAGATAAATTGTGTGTACTACTACTTATTTATCTACGTACTAACACCCCCCCACAATCCAATGTGGGATATACAGATTGGATTGCACATGAGCTTTCGTACAAGCTACAATGTGAAGCCAATGTTGTAGCTGGAGCTCGCATTTTGCCGCTCTCGCCACTGGTGGTTTGACCACCATGTCTTGCAAATCAACATCAGATGTTGGTTGCACCTCCGCATTGCCTGTTGCATATGTGTAACAGGGTGAGTATGCTGGAGGAATATGACCCATGATGTAATCCACATGTCGATAAAACAAAGTTCTCTCAAGGGGCTTTGTAAAGTGATCAGCAATGTTTACTGATGTGTGGATTCTCTCCAGAGTCATTAGGTCTTGTTCTACCCAATCCGACAGTGCGAAATATCTTATATCCATATGTCTTGTTCTGCTTGTGGGTTTCTGTGCATTTGCCATCGCTGTGCATGCGTCATTGTCCTCATAAATGATTGAAGCAGCTTGTTGTGGTACCCCTAGGTCCCAAAGAATAGATCTAATGTATAATAGCATTTTTCCCGCTTCGCATGCAGCCATGAATTCTGCTTCTGTGGAAGATAATGCAACTGTGGGTTGTAATCTTGTTTTGTATCCTACTGAACCTCCTGCAACTTGTAAATTTACTCCAGTGGTTGAACGTCTAGTCCTCATGCAATTAGCCCAATTTGAATCTGTGTAGCAATGTGGTTCCATAGGTCCGTGTGTTGGGCGTTTTGCTTGTTCCGGCACTGGTCCATGGTATGCTACATTACTTGGTGGTAATGGGTGATCTGGTAGGTCTATTCGTGGCTTTGGTCGCCAGAAGTATATTCCATCTTCTCTTGTGATATAGAGGTATTTTATCGCGTGCCGGACTGCGTGGTAATGGTATTTAGATGGACATACACTGTGTTGTGCACATTGGACCACTGCTGTAGATATATCCGGTCTGCATGTGACCATGGCATAGATTAATTCTCCGATTCCGCTGCGATATCCAAATTTGAATTCTTTCTTCAGTTGTTCTTGTGCCTTTTCATTTGGGTCGCCTGGTATGTTGTGAAAGTTCTTTGTGAACGACTCATGTGTAGGTATAGGTAGAGGTCTGTTGGACATATCTCTCAGTTGTGCATCATTCATCCATTCTTGTAGGTGTTTTTCACAAAACTTTTCAATGTATGTTTGGCATGATAGTTTGATGTAGTGTCGCGATTGTCGTATGTCGATCCCGTTGAACAGTTTGATTAGGCCCATTCTCTTCATTGGCATCGTTAACTCATCGTCAATCATGTCAAAGAATTTATGCGCTGTTTCCTCCTTATCTGTCGCTAGTGCAAAATCATCCACTTGGCGTTTGAAAATGCATCTTTCTCCGTCGATGTATCCTTCATATAAACAAGGTTCATGTGTGGTAGGCTTGAAGTTAAATTTTCTTACAATCTTATCCATGTGTCGTTCCCATAGTCTTGATGATTCAGGGTGGCCTTGCATAGCTCGCATCACAGGTATGACTGCAGTATCGCTCATGGGTGGAAATCCCCTTGCAATCCACCATTCTCTGAATGCTCGATCCGGTTGTATGTAGAATCCTTGTTTCGGTGGTGGTGCCTCGCTGAAGGCATTGCATACATCCGCTCCAAATACTAGCATGTTTTCTGCGGCAGTAATTGCGTAGAACAGCCGTGATGCAGTGTGTTCTATGCAGTTGGCATGTGTGTAATCCAGTACTCGAGCCTTTCCACCTCTCGTTGATCCGTCACAGGCACATCTGGCCTTTTTGCGTTTGTCCACATCCTTGATGTTGTATGTCCATACCAAATGGAATACTTGTGAACGATCAAGCACTTCTGTTGGCTTTCCAAACATTCCTTGTTCGTAGTACTGGTCGAGTTGTTTCCACTCAGATTGTTGCCATTCATCCCAATCTTTTTGTCTGATCAACTTTCCTCGTGTTAATTTCGAGAAGGACCAATTCCATACGCCCCCATCCGCTATCTTGTTTGCATCTTGTTTCATGATGTGATCCAGGTTTAAGATATACTTGGGGTTCATCTGATCTATGTGCAGTTGTGGGATCCCCATGGATGTAAGGCCCGCTTTTATCTCTGCATGCGCTAGAAGAATTGGGCATTCTCGTCTGCCTCTTTCTTTCGCTCGCTGGAGAATGTCATGGACCTGTGACAGGTTGTTGACTGGAGTTCCGTCTACTTCCATCAACCATGTACCTCGACATCTTGATCTCCACTTATCAATTCTTGATGCGGGGGTGGATTTGATAATGTTGCCAAGTATTAATCTGTCACCATCTTTGATTAGTGATAGCCCTGCTGCCTTATGATCGTTCTTTGGATTCCATTGTCTCAAGTCTAATTTCTCTTCAAAAGCTTCGTGGAATGGCGATGGTGATAGGTACACTTGATTAAATACTTCATCCTTGTCAAGTTGCATGTCTTGGATGATATCAAGTCTCGAAATTCGATTTTGTAAGTAATCATCATCTGAGTTGTTATCGTCACAAGTTCGAATCAAAGTTGCAGCTCTGGCAGTGATGTCCTTATGTGTAGGTGACTCACTTAGGCGTAATGGGAAATGTTTCATCTTTGCTTCTTTCGGTAAAATAGGATGTGCATGTCCGGTTGGCATTGGTGGGTATGGTGTAAGAATAGGTGATTCTTTTGGTTTGATTTGTTCCAGTTCCGATTCGTCTTCCATTCCCAAGTCATAAAGGAGTTGTGCCATTGGTGGACGTTTTGCTTGCAAGTACCATGCTTCATCAAACACTGCGTGGTGTGAAGATTTAGTGACGCCACTTGTCGTATCTATGTATTTAATGTTGTCATCTGTAGCTGTGTACCCGATGAAAATTCCATTGAAATCATGCCTATCTAACTTTGCATTGCGTTTGCCCGTGACTTTAACGCATACTCTTGAACCGAATACCTTTAGTTTACTCAGGTCGGGCTTTTCATCCCACCATGCTTCATACGGAGTCTTTTTGATGGTACTGTGGAAACGTCTGTTCATGAGATAGACTGCGTGTGATGCTGCTGCGGACCAATATTTTGCTGGCAGGTTAGCTCCGTATAAGAGTGTACGCACTGTCGTTCCCAATGTCTTGTTATAATTCTCAACTTGTCCATTTTGAGAAGGACTGTCTGCTCCTGTGGGTTCGACGTAGTATTGGTGATCCTCCAGTAACATGGATCGCCACTGCTCACTCCTAGCCAATTCTCCACCTTGATCACATCTAACCTTTCCACCGTCCTTATTGCCATACTGCCGGAGGAATAATTTTGTTAGCTCAATTGGTGGTTCCTTGGATTTTGTGAGAAATATCCAACAATACTTGGAGATTTCATCTACGATGAGTAGATAAGAATTATATCCATCATATGATTCCACAATGCGATCTTTTGTTTTGGTTGGACGTGAGAAGTCGCTATTCGAAGCTCTGATGAATCCAAAATCAAAATAAAATCGTTGACCTCTTTTATTGACCTTCACTGGGTCTTTACCCACTGGTTGTTTCCCAATTCTGGCATGCTCTTTGAAGTCTACGAATCTATAAGGGTGCCACTCTAGCTTGGGTGGAATACCTATTGCGTGTTGACACAAAGATTCCAGTGAACTCTCACTGCAACATCCCATGCGTAAATTCCATGTTTCGGATTGCAAAATTTTGGCTTTGCTCGTTGGTGCGTATTTATTAGTTGGCTTTGGCAGTCGCTTAGGGCGCACTTCCGATGTTTGAGTTGAAGAATTCACAGCTTTATTTAGCTGTGGTGCACATGGTGGTATTGAATCGTTGTGGATGATGGGATAGGATCTGGAATTGCAATAGTATAGTCCATTGTGTTGGTGGAGTGTGATGACTTTTTCGTACTAGATCCTTAAAGCTATCACGACTGCTGGACGTGGTGTTTTCGCTGCTGACATCACTGTTGTCGACGCGCGCATTTGGTGATGGTAGTTTCATAAGGTCTCCCATCTCAATTAGCTCATTGATGTCACCGTCGAAATCATCAGGCTTCTCTACCTCTAGCAAGGTGTCAGGTGAGATCTCTTCCACATCATTTGCATCGGTATTTGGGTTGGTGCTTGCATCCATGCCTTGGAGATATGTCTCACTGGGAATGAAGTGATCCCCCATGTTATTTGAGTGATCCCCCATACGTTTGTCTTCCACGTGAGTAATCTCAATGTTATCGATATCCCCCATACGTTTGTCTTCCACGTGAGTATTCTCAATGTTATCGATGTTGTAGACTGCAACTCCAATTGAATTCATGTACACTGTGAGCTCTTCCTCACTGACTTCGACATCATCGGTATCGACGTGAGCTGTACTTGTACTGATCTTCTGGGCAATCTCATCCGCTTCCATTGATAATCGTGATGCTATTGACGATGTATCGTTGACCTCCGTAGTAATATCTTCTCGTAGAGTACCGTATTGCTGACGAGTATCCCGTAACTGTTCGTCCAAATCCTCAACCTCTTCCGTTTCCTTGGGGATTTGATTGATAAATTCATCGGGGTCGAAATCTCCAATGTTAAATGGGGTGGAGGACTCCAGTGTTTCATCAATCCCATTACTGGTGTTATTCACTTCATTAGTACCTTCCCCCATCTGTTCTGTAGATACAATTTCATGCGATCTCTTATCGATATTGGGTTCCGATGCCGTAGCTGTCAGATTCACCGTAGATACAATTCCATTCGATTCATCCGTTTTCGATGCCGTAGCTGTTGAATCCACCGTAGATACAATTCCATTCGATTCAACCAGTTCCGATGCCGTATTTGTCGGATCCATCGGAGATATAATTCCATTCGATACATCCACCGTAGATACAATTCCATTCGATGCCTCTTCATTCGATCCATTCGATCCATTATCGATAGTAGGTTCAGATGTCGTAATTGTTGGATCCGCACCATTAATCGGGCGGTCGCCTGTTTCGTCGGCAAACATGGATTCAACGCGGTTGTCGAATGTGCTTTCAATCGCTGAGGGTTCGACGTTGTCATGGTTAACGTCATGATTAATATTTTCGTGATGGGTGGTGGGTGTTGTGTCCAAGTTTTGATCGATGGAATGTTGTTTTTCGGCCGTACCGGCCTTCTTACTTCGAGTGCGGGTACTAATCCCGTCCGTCGTATTATTAGGGTTGTTAGTTGTCGTCATTATGGTCTAATACGTTTCCTCACAATGTCTGTCCTACGCCGTTGCTTCGGAAGTATCTCTTATTCGATGTTTTATTCGTAGTCCAATACGCTTCCTCAATTAATATTATTGACGTGGCACGTATCCCAGATTATCAGCTGTATTCGTATTTTCACCTCTAGACGCGAGCGTTAACACGACGAATGTATGAGGTGAGATACGGACCGCTAGACGTGAGCGTTAACACGACGAATGTATGAGGTGAGATACGGACCGCAGTCGATATGATATAGGATTCGATCTGTTGCAATTAAGTGGGTCTCGCTTGGTTGGTGGACCTTGACGTATGTAGATAATTATTGTTGTAGATTCTATCGCGCTCAGCTAATCACAATAATAGTGTCGCCGCGATAGAGGGGGGAACCTTCCGTGATATTAATTCACAGTATTCCTTGCGTTAATGGTGCTCATAAACCTTCTAGTCTCCCGGTGCTTGTCATGACGAAAGCAGTAGGAGATAAATTGTGGTTACTACTACTTATTTATCTACGTACTAACAGGATTTTCTATGGTTGATGTGTATGTCTTGATGAAAAAGGGCAAAATGCTGAGTAGATGCTGGATGAGACATGAGACGAATGGAGTGAGACTCTAAAACTTAGAGGGGACAATAAAACGTCCGGCGAAGATTCGTCAAGACGATTACCTAGCGAAGTCATCGCTTAACAATCGACGTCGCTCCCTATTCTCTCGGTTAGGCCTTTTGGTATAGGGGGCAAAAATTCTGGTATTTGAGGGCGAAGCTGGTGACTTCACTAACTAATTCCTTTGGGGCGCAAGATTTTGCCCCTATACCTAAAGGGCTACTCTTGATCTCTCCGATAAAAAATGCATCATTATCATTCACCTATTCCATATCGTCATCGTCCAACATCAGGGCGATCGGCCGTCGCATTAGAGGTACTTATTAAAATATACAGGCCCAAAAGCTGAATGGTAAGATTATGAACAACTCATGTGTGAATGTGCCAATAATGCTCTTTGGTGTTTTTTTAGTTTGTAATACTATCGATGCAACAAGTTAGTGAATTTCGAGTTCTAATATATTTCGTAGAATGATCTGCGCCACATCAATGTTTTTTGTGTGCTTTTACAGACATGAATAGTCCTTCTTCTTCTGTATGTGCTGTGTGCGTATTTTGCAGTATTGAGCAAGTCTTTGTATTATTTGCATCTCTCCCAAATACCAAATAACTCTCTTTTCCATTTACAGCTCACTCAATGTTTCTGGATTTAGACACATATTATAGTCACCCCTGAATTAAAGCCACGACGAGTTTAGCCTACAGCACACACAAGATCACCCCACATTTCAATCTTCTGCAAGATAATTGATTTTATCAGACAAGATATACATTTTACAAATCAACACACAACCGAAAAACAAACAAGGGAGAGTGAGGGTGGCAAATGATGATGTCCAAAAAGTTCTTTCCCCGTTCCAACAGCAGCACCACTTCATCCAAAGCCTCCACTTCTTCCTCCTTTTTTCATCGTCGTAAACGAACAGCTTCTAAATCAAACACCAACAATAATGATACCAATAATCACGACAGCAACAACAGCAACAATATGATAGCGGAACCGCCACCGTTAAACAGACGTTCCATCTCACCGTCCGATTTACACTACTTCACCACCGCATCGGGAGGGTGCAACGCTCCCCTAATCCCGTTGGAATATCATTACGAATCGAATCAAACACTGTTGGATTTGTTCCATGCCACTTTATTAATGAATCGCGAAAACACTAGCGAAGGCAGTGTGAATGGCAGTATAGCTATTAATGATTACGGAGTAGCCTACGGAATCGGTAAAAAGTACATTGAAACGGCATTGTTTACTATACCGTCTCATTCGTATTATTACGGGAAGGACTGCGAGGAGGAACGAAGAAGGAGTGTGTTGGAGGCACGACGTGTGATTGCTCTGTTGGAAAATATGTTGATGAATGACAACAACAATGATACAAATAATGATGATGAGGACGATGAAAGGAGTGTGGCACTGAATGAAAAGAGGGAGACTATACAACAATTGTCAATTGTGGCACGACGTTCGTACGAACAAATCATGATGGGTGATAATTCAACAACAACTACAGCAGCTGCTGCGATGGAAGAATGGACAGAAAATGTGGAATCAACTTGTACCTCATGGAGGGAATACGTATTGGATAGTTCCACACATTTATGTTCGTTGTTGGAGACTTTGGATTGCCGTGGTGGGGGGTTACAAAGTGTAGTTGTTGTTGAAGAGAAAATGGAACAAGAGGATGGTGGTGGACAAGGTATTGGTGGTGCTGGTACTGCCGCTGCTGCTGTTGATGATTTGACAACAAAGAGAGAAACTGAAACTGCGGGAGAGAATGACAAGATGACAATTGCATATTCGCAAGATAATGTGTCGTTGCAAAAGGCTTTGTCTACTACATCAGACACGTCTAAGAAAAATGCAGAATGTCGTAGTCAAATTGACATACAGCCATCCATGGTATCATTAGCACCATCACGAGATGCTCCATCATCAAAAGACAACCAAGACGATGAAAATAATAACACCTTGCAAAATTCCTTTTCGATGCAACCGCAAATATCGGAACTCGATGTTGCATCTGGCGGTGAATCCGTAAAGACGACAAGTCCAGAGAAAGGAGGCACAATTAATAATGAATCAACAACACTTATTGACCAACAGCCAACATGTGATTTCGTCACGCAGAATTCGTTAACGTCCGATGGATTCGATCGTGACGAATTGGCACTGGTGCTGAGTTTAAGCAAACACGACTGTGCAATGGCAAAACACGAAAACAATAGCAACCATCGACCGCTAAGAATGTCGGAACAAACAAGTTACTACCAGCAATACTTCCACTCTCTCGTTGACAAGAATGTATTTGATATTCGATTCTTGGACACATATCAAGGTAGAATACGTGGCAGTAATAATGGATGTACTGTCATTGCTCCATTAACCTGCATTCAATACTTAACAACGGCAAATCAAGACAATAAATCTTTATATGGACTATATGATACACACATCAACGAGGTTATTGATGTACATGCCCCATCGATCTTATCCAATGTACGGATCAAATTACATTTACCACCCGATTCATTCATTATACCGTCAGATGTACATGATCATTTATTGGAGGTGGGATTATTATCACCCTCGAGTTTTGTGGGAGTGTGCGGGGGAAATATATTGGATGACGAGCATTTGATGCAATTGCAACAATCGCTATTAATGACTCATGACGAGAATGAATATAATACTATTCACAATGGACATAAGCGGAAAGTTGCATCACCCATGTTCTTTCACGGTCATGTAGTAGCCTTACACGTCATTCGTGAAGAGGAGAAGGTATGGATTGAACTCATTGATTCATTGCCCAATCCGGAGGCTTGGATGAATACCAACAATGACGTCGTCTCAAGACAAGCGCATCCTTCGACATTGGATTTGAACGATGCACCCTCCTTCGATGAGCGAAGAGAGCCCCACGACGAATGGGAGAGACACGATCAACTTCTTAATGATACGGAGGATGAATTACCATTGAATGCCGTGCGTGTTCGATGTACCGATGTGACACATTTTGGTACTCTATTGAAGCATTATGCCTTGAGTGCGTTCTCTTACGAGGAGAAAAAGTTTATCGATGAGAATCAATGGGAAGATAATAACTCGTATTTTGATCCGAGAGTGTTCCAAGCATTTATTTGGAGTGAGGCAGAGTGAATGAAATGTGCAGTTGTAAAAAATGAATTTGGGCTTGTATTTTTTTGTAGATATCATAGTGTGATCCCAAAAAAACACTGAAAGGAACTAAATTATATTATATGCTCTGCTTAATTAATGTGAGTTTAGAGTCTTCTCATGATGAATTATTTTAGATGCAGTCTTTGGATACTATCTGCTTCACGTTTTCATAGTCAAATTTTGAGTGTTAGAGAAGTTGGAGGGGTGCGAAAAAGAGAATGCAATGAGATTGCAAAAATTTTCATGTTTGAGAGCCTATTAAACTATTAATGAGCTGTGGCATTATCCCATATTGATCAAAGTATATTGAATTGTTCAATGTACAGTGGTGGCCAAGTGTTTCTTATTTTTCTTGCTCACTGGTACAAGTTATAAATTAATTTGTGGAAGATTCATGATTTTGTGGAAGAAATGAACATAGCGTTTAATAAATCTAATTTTTGGGCGATCCGGGCCAAACCCAGCTAAAAGCAGTCTAGCTGATGGTATCAGCTAAACGACACAAATTAATTTATAACTTGCACAATGATTGGTTGCATATTGTAGGTATTTCCCCAAGGCTTGCTGGAGTTTCAAATGACTGATACAATACATACGAATCTCAGGTCTGCAGCAATCCCAGATTGCCAAATCTCAAAGCTACTTATTAAAGTGGCACTGTAATAGTTCACAGTGGTTGGACTCATGCTGCCTTGTGCTAGCATTGGGTTCTAATTTCCTACGTGGAACCTCCTCCATGATCCATGGTGTGCTCCTGTTCAGGTCCAAATTGGGCAAATAAGGGTGTAGAGTTTCAAAATTAGGGCCACGGTGTCAGGAAGGCAACAATATCTAACACTCTCAGTCTTAATTTCTCACATTGTAATTCACCACACAGGATTATAATAGCAAAAACTGACATTATAAAATGTCATGCTTTACTCTTATTTTTAATTCACTCCGTACAGTTTTCAGCAAGATCAAGTAGTACCAATATTAGCAGCTTTCCAGCTTTTGTATCCTGGTGGCGCATTTCGCCCACCAGATTACCTTCAATTGCGTAAGATATCATGTATCAGATAATGGAAAGCCTGGAGATGATTGGACAGATAATAGCCTGGGGAGATAATGGTTTCCATTATCTGAATTATTATTGCAATATTAACATAGGAACTAGTATACATTGGAACCAACTAACGAAAAGATATGGATATTAGCTCACGGAACATACATATGTTTGGATATTCTAACGGCAAAAACCACTAATTAGTGGTCATTTTCTATGGTATTGTTCAGCATGTTCCTAGCACTTTCATAAACCAAAAATCTTAAATTAAACTGATATAATGCCCCTCT
>JALLPH010000661.1:0-16230 GCA_036939855.1 Cyclotella choctawhatcheeana
AAGAGACTCGTGGTGTCCTCAAGGTCTTCCTTGAGAACGTCATCAGGGACTCGGTCACCTACACGGAACATGCCAGGAGGAAGACTGTCACCGCCATGGATGTTGTTTATGCCTTGAAGCGTCAGGGCAAGACTCTCTATGGATTCGGTGGTTAAGCAATAGTATTACTGTCATTTTATTGTTGCTAGCATTCTCGAGCCAAACAGGATTTTCTAAAATCCGCCCTTCTATCAAAGACGAACCCTATATTAACTATCTCTAGTACAATATTTTTTTAATCTCTCATTATTTCTTTCTCATGCAATGATGTAGTGTGTCCATAGTAAAATGGTCGTGAGTTGACAGCAGTAACTGCCTAGCCTCCTCCGAATATGATGCCTCACTGCAACCTGAAACGCAGTCCATCCTGACAGGAGGCTTTATTGTGATAAGACGTTTATGAGGAGCTATCAACTGCTGGGAGGAGAATCGACAGACTGGCAGGCGTCAAGCGAGTGCAAAAAAGAGTCAACAGCCAACAACAGCGGTGATTTTAATGCAGGCCTTGAGTTGCCTTGAGATGAATTTCCTTTGAATTGAATTTAGATAGGCCAAAACAGAATTGTGTAATGCACTTAGTTATTACTTAAAAGTAAGTAGTTAACCAAACCAAACACATCCTTGCACAAGCCTGTTGATTGGTGTAATTTGTCATTTGCTATGTGACAATGGTCTAGTCATTCATCAATCCTAGATTTGAGCAGTCACCTTGATCAGAGAGCTAGTAGAGAAATGAATATATGATTATTCTCTAGATTGCCTTTTCCATCAGCAGCGCAACTCCCAAAAGTGTCCACTTGTTTGTACTTTCTGTAGAGCGCATTGTAGCCAACGTAATAAACGTGGGACCACGCGGAAAGGATGTGTTAGGTGACAATGACGGCTCAGACGAGAGAGAGGGAATCAGACGGTGAATTGGATTCAGTAGAAGAAGGCAGACTACTAAGAGATGGTGGGCTTGAAAGCATCACACTTGGAGTATCAGAGGGGGAGATTTTCGAAGACTATGTTGGTGTGTGTTGTGTTGCCATGAAGAGAAATGTTACGTTATTATCTAGATAGCCTTTTCCACCAACAAGGCTACACCTAATAAAGTCCATTTCTCGTTTAAGCATCGAAGTGGCTGCGTGTTCTATTCTCCAATAAGAGCGACTCCTGCCAAGACCCAACGCGAAGGAGGACTTGAAGTTCTAAGTTGTGCATTGAAATACCAGGTTGGTCCTCTTTGCTCCGTCATATATGTTGGACAATGATAGACACCGCCGACATTTGCCTTTTCCTTAGTGACAGCCTTGACATTCATAATTGGCATTGGGCACAACATTTCCTTTGGCTTACTCTTCTCAATTTGGGCACCATTCACATCCCAACTGGCCCCCTGCAAGTTAAGGCCCGTGATGTACGCTCCATCACGTGAGGGTCCATCAACTTCATCTACAGACATCATCTTGGTCACTCTTGTGAAAGTCACCAGCTTATCGAGTTCCCATTGATTCTTTTGTGCCGTAACTTGACAAATAGCGGTTAAGAAACTAGTCGGGTTTACCAGACCACTAATCCAAGTCACAGTAGGAATTTCACTTGGATTATTTGACCACTCCTCTAATTGAACTAGTCTGTCCGAAAAGTTCTTGGTCCAAGGGCCCAAGGGTTTGTTGCTTGGCCAAGCTCGCTTAGCCCATGTAGCCGGGACTCGATCCATATACAGTGACATCATGAGATCTTCCATGGGCTCGCTCATTGTGAGTTCACCAGCAAATCCGAGTTGTAATTCTTTGATTGAACGCTTGATTTCAGCCAGGAGAACATTCATGATATCCATTTCTTGGATGAACACATTTTGATACGGCCCGATTTCGTCGAGACTTCGCACGAGCTCCTCTACGTCAAAAGATTTATCACCAAACTTTTCCAATATCTCATTGGCTGTTGCCTCTGCAATTTGCTGAGGAGAAACCACACCCTCTCCACTAGCAGCCTCTCTCGGTTGCAGCTCGATTAGAGTATTGAACAGTGTGTTGCTTTGTTGTGTGCGGAAATCTATCTCTGCATTGGGGTGCAGTCCAAATGCAATTGGTGTATCACCCGTCATGGTCTTATCAATGTGCTCAATGTATTTGTCAAATGACGTCGGAGCAGGACTCATGAAACTGATGCCTTTTTCATCCTCCGCAAACGGATACATTTCAGTCTCGTCCAATAGCTCATCCTTCATATAGAAATTGAGGTATTCGTTTGCAACTAGACGATCAAAGTCGTTCACAATATGACCTCCATACATGATTTCTCCGAAAATGTACTTGAGATCTTGCCATGGTATTTTGCCCCCGCCGCTATTATCCATGTAATTTTGCAAACATGTAGCCGAATCCCTCAAATCTCCAATGCTAAAGGGATATTTCATGTTGTAGCCCATGGGTCCAAATTGCTTCCTCTCCATCAAGACTGAGTGGAAGTGGCAAAGACCAAATAAGATGCTCTTTGTCTTCGAATCGGCCTCCTCAATGTACTCCTTGGGAAAGAAGCACCAGGCTCTCTTTAGATTAGCCTTTAACCCAGCCGGTGGCTCATTCGTTAACTTGATACATCTATTCAAAATTCCAATGGGGATGGCATTCGAAGGATCGCTAGTCAAGAACACTCTGAACTTTTCATGACTTCCCTCGGAAGCATACTCATCCAACTTCTTCTCCAGTTCGATCAGCCACTTCGGCATTAGATGAACGTTGTTGAGAATGACCCAGTGTCCGTTTCGATGAGCTGTCTCCAAGCATGACATCGCAACAACGTCTTGACCTTGACCCATGCTCACATTGTGATATGACACGCCCTTTTGAAGGCCATTCTCAGCCGCCTTCTTGTCTAAATCTGCAACAACATTGGCACCTGGGCTCAAGATGAAGTAGATTGGGGTCCTAGGTGTCGAGTCGGCAAGACAACTTTCGAGCACTTCAAGACTGTTGAGTGTAGAATCGCATTCGATGTAAGCAGTTGCATCCGGAAGAGTATGCCTGATAAAATTGGTAAGAGACGAAGCCATTCGATCAGGTCGCAGAGATCGAACCACAAGCATTTTCTGGAATGGTCGCTTATCTAGACCTGCCCACTCCAAAGGAAGTTTCTCGCCCTCGGGAGCAATTCCATTGAACCATTCCCTGAATCGAGGTGCTGCCTCCACAAGATCGCTTGTGAACTTGCTAAACTCCTCGAGATCCGATAAGGCTGCAGTAGTTGCCCAGGCCGCATCGGGTAGCCAATTCAAAGGATTTTGCTCGCTTTGCTTTGTTGGGGCTCGGATTAGGAACTGGAATTGAGCTTCGTTCCACTCTTCGTTGCCGATAATTCCCCGCTTCATTAAGTTAAATGTAAGTTGTGCGAGGAAAATGAGTTTGTGGCGTTCAAACAGACCTCTTGAGACCCAAGTGAAGATGGATATTCTCAGCGAATCACGAAGACTGAGAACTCTGTCGTGCAAATTGTCTTTGGCAGGAGCTTTGTGGACCGACTTGACGAAAAATGTCAGAAAGCTATCTAAAGAATACTGATACATGTGATCAATGACGCAAAGTTTGGTCAGAAGGAAATAGAGCATGGCTCCTTCCGCGGCCTGTAGTCGATATGCTTCACGGGCTTCCTCTACCTCCTTTTGAGTAATCTTCCCGCTCTCGACAGCGTCATTGATTTCCTTGGCTGTCTTCTTGGTAGCCTCTAGACCTTCAATCAGCGGCACATCACTAAGAATGTCTTCGGGTGCGTTTGCAAGCCTCTCAAGTAATTCATCTTCCAATTCAACAAGCTGCATTTGATAGTTGATAGCCGCAGCGGTCAATGCCTTTGACTTTTCCTCCAGATCTGCCCTCTCAAGTTCCACCACCTTGGCCAAGAGCTGATCCTCCAATCCCTTTTCCGTTGCAATAAAGTTGATCAACGTACATTGTGCAGCAATTTCTGGCTTATAGTGTGGGTTGCTCAGCTTTGTCTGCAAATACAACTGGAAAGCTGGGTCATATTCCACCTCCTCCCCTGCCAGCTTTAGGTACAGACTGCGTCCCTTCTTGTATATTGATCGAGACAAGACCGGATCCAGAGTTGCATCAATGTCCTGACCAATGTTTTCAATAATGACACAGCGACCGTTAGTAATGGCATTCTGTAACACCTTGAGCCAGTTCTTCTGAGTCAGCTGGATGATATCGAGGTTGCCTTCTTCTTTTCGTTTCAGCCACTTGATGGCCTGTACTTGAGGATCAATCAAAAGAGGCCAGCGCTTGCAGTTTGTCAAGATGGCACCATTTTCTAAGGAGATTCTGTCACTGGGAAGTCCTTCGCTAACCATTTTGGAATTCTTGCCTTCGTCGGAAAGAACCTGGAGTGGGTCGGATGCGTCCGTCATGGGAATGTTTCGAGACTTGAGGTCCGCACTCCATTGATTCTTCCATAAGTCTTCTCGTAGTTCCTTATCGAACGCACCAACATAGGATACGAATCCAGCCGCAAGCATGCAGTCTCCAACTAGTGTCAATGCATTGCTTTTTAGTCTCTCGATTTCCTGTCCCCAACGCACATTCTCACTGGCAAGTCCGCCTACCAACCTTTGAGCGAGATCGGCACGTGTTGTAAGCTTTTCAGCTTGATCTTCCACTTCCTGCTTCTCTCGCACTGCCTCCTCGTATTTCTCATTGAGCATAGCCAACTGAGCCTGCACATCAGACACTTTTTGCTGGGCGGCTTCTAGACTAGCAATAGCGGCAGCTTTGCTATCACGAGCAGCTTGGAGAGAATCCATCAGAGGCTTCACCTTAACATAAATCCGGTTGAAACCGTAGATATTCACAACCCATGTGCACAAATTGGCCGCAGCGGCTGATTTCGATGCCATTTTGTCGGGGGTGAAGATTGGATCATCAATATATTGTTGAATCAAACCGATCTCTTCTTCTGTGATATCCTCGCCTCTAAATTCCGAGAGTTTTGCTTTGAATGCGTCCACGTTGGCCATCATTTGCTTGGCGCGATTCCATGTTTGTTTTTTGGGTGTGTATTCCTTATCAATGAGTATGAGACAGGCATTTGTAACCTTGTCCACTCCAGCTGGCGGCTTCTTGAGATTTTTCAGTTCTGTAAGCATTGCCTTGCTTAGACAATCCACTGCAGCGGCAGCAGCTTCCATAGCTGGTTTGGCCTCACTGAGTTCCTTCTCGGCTTCATTTTCAATCGTCATGGCCTTCTCTGACTCTTCGTTAGCCTTTGCGGCCTCGATTTGAGCTGCCTCTTGTTGGACTTGAGCATCGGCCTGTTGCACGGACATTTCCTCGATAAGCTTATCTGTCGCCACCTTTTTTTCTTCCACTTTCTCCATGGTGATTTTAAGGTCCTTTTGCAACTCAGAAACGTCCTGAGAGGTCTTGCGTAGCGTAGAAAGACCAACATCTAAACGATCAATGAGTCGTTGGAGGTCGGCTTGCTTATTTCCCAACAAATATTTGAAAAACGATATGAGTTCCAAGAAAGATTTGGGCGTGACGTAATTGTACCGACGCTGTGTCTCCAAGAAGCGGCGAGACATTTCGGCTACGCTCAAATGCTCTTCTGCCATATGCATGGCGAGGTTTTGTTTCATATCTGCGGATCCACTCATTTCCACATCTTCTAAGAACTTTTCTGCTACACTAACCAATGCATCTCTAGGCCACGGATGGAACTGATCAATGACTGTATTGTTAACAAGGCCAGGGAATCGTCTAGCTCGAATTCTAAAGCTATCGCCAACAGGAGAGAATGCAAACACAACGTGCAAGTTCCTCTTGACTTTGGAAACAAAAAAGTTTATGCGTGCCTCGGGGGTGTCGGGTACTCCTGCAGATTTCGCCTCATTTGCAATAGACCCGAGTATGTTATCAATATCCTCTTTGGGGAAAAGGTCTGGAATCCAACCGCTTGTAATGATTCCATTAAAGTATACAAGGAACTTCTCGTTGACAATTTGAGAGTCGGTAATGAGGAACACAGTGGGGTTACCTCGTACTCCCGCTGACATGTAAATCGAACGAAGTTCCTCCTTTAAATCTTCTACGCTGTAGCTTGCAGTGACTGCAATTTGCCTCACTTCGTAATCACTGATAAATGCCGCTAAACGGCACAGGCTTTGCTTACCCGATCCGCCCACGCCAACCAGCATGGCATTTCCACCGGGATTTTGGATTATCCTATTGATTCTTGTCACGTGAAGTATGGCCTGTTCAAACAGCACCAAGTCCATAATGGCATTGCTCTCATTGTATTCAACGAGTTTTGAGTCAAGTACAGCCTTGAGCCTTTCAAAAGAAGGTGCGGGTAGGTAGGATCCGTCGGTGGTGGTAACAAAATTTGTAAACACATTGTGATTCTCGAACAAATCTTCTGTTGGAATGGATGTGCCTCCAAGATTCTTCTTGACAATATCTGTAAAAAGTCCATTGAATACTTCAATCTCATCTTCTGTTACAAGCCTGTCAGCGTAGACACGCTGAGATTCATGAATGAACAAATTGCCCAACATGACAGGCTTGATGTAGTAGTCTCCCTTCGCGTGACAGCACCCTTGGAAAATGTTGGCCAACTCTCTCATGTTCCAATTATACATGAATCGTATGGCAGAGGGTAAGAACTTGGAGCTCACAGCGTCATGGACCTGAATAGCAGTTTCTACAATCTTGCCTGTCAGTTCTTGCATGGCCGGTTGGAAGGAGCTCAAGTGGCCACCAAAAATGCTAGAGAAGATCGTGTTGAGATCTGATTGGGAGGGCATCATAATGGCAAAGGTCGCAAAATGACGCTGACAGCGTTCGCAGATTTCAAAAGAGCCAGCCGTTGGATTCATTGCTGCGAGGTACTGAATGTCATTCAAGTTCTTCCTCATGCCCAAGTCAGTGCGATCAAAAATAGAGCCATATTGCATGTGTTGAGTTAGCAATGCAATGGAGTTCTGCGTTCCGTAAGTCTCCACGTATGGCAAGTTCATATCGTCAATGAAGAAGACCATTTTCTTCCCCATTGGAGGGCCGAAAATGTTGCCGGATCGTTTATCAATGTAGCCCTCGAGCTCGTTCTGTAGAGTGTATGAGGATGTGTAATACGACATGACAATGTTCTTGCTCACAATGCCATCTGCGTCCTTGTCCAACGAGTTAAGATAATGTTTGATGATTTCCGTCTTGCCTGTCCCAGCATTACCAACAAGCATGGCATATTTACCATTCCTCACCAACATGTCAAGCAGATAAGTCATGCGAACTGTCTCGACTGTTTCAACAAACAGCTCATTGAACGGCGTCTCCCCTGGCCTAGTTCCAATAGGTACATGTGAATATTTTGGGACGAGAGTCTGCCACTGAACACACTCTCCAGTCTTGGGATCGTAGAAGTAATCAAAACATAGACCCTCATTGGGGAACTTGGCACCAAAGTTAGACGCGAAGTCTTCCGAGAATTTCTTTCTGTAGTCGCCTGACTTGTCAACAATCATGGGTCCACCAAACGCCCACATGGCTGAAAAGGCAAACACCATTTCGATAGATTCTGGAGTCATTTTCCCCTCTGGGATCAGCGGCAGCATTCCCTCAAGCAAATAGAGGATTGTACTCACTTTGTTGATGAGTCGTATGGGCGTGACCTCCTTGTAACCGCGACGAGTCATCTCCACAAGGACGTCGATGTAACGATCAAAGAGAGAGGGGAGATTGTTCTTTTCTGTGGAGTTTTCTCTTCCATGCACCCAAGTCTCCACGAGTGGTCTCCAGCCAACGTCCACCTCATTGATGAATAAGATACCAGCCCTCGAGACTGTGGCTGGTGTAGCGTTTTTGAGTGAATTGATTTCAAACACCATCCTCATTGCTGGAGACAAGGGCACACGTTCATTTGACACGAGCGTTAGCACCTTGTTGTCGTCCATGACTGTATTCATTGATTCAATCCACACTGCATCAATATCTCCATCCAATACAACCCATTTGTACGTCTGATAGTCGTGGAACCCCTGATCAGCAAAATTTTTGCTCATCCCTCTCATTATTATGCTCAGAACACCATCCTTCCAGTCCTTGGCCAAGGTCATGTATCCGTACAACTCATCCCCAGTCACAGCCTTGGGATTGACAGTCTCTACAACACACGTGGGCTTTGGCTTGTCAAGGTTGTGCGCACCCTGGAGCGTCTTCCAGATGGTAGTCTTGGCGCATCCAGCAGGCCCGAGCAACATGACAGAATGGCGCACGTCCAATAGCTCTTGGAAATTACATGTCTTATTGACAAACATTTCGTCGTATTGAAGGCCTCGTTCTTTGGCAACTCGAACAATCTTGGTCTTTAGGTCTTCATCCACCTTGGAATCTACAGTGAGACCCATGAAAAGATCATTCACAAGTCGCAAGAAGATGGGAATGTCGTGTAGAGGCATTTTGGGGGTATTGAAATCACGAAGAGCTCGCATTAGGACTTGATTTTCGTCCAGGTTCGGGTTGGCTCGTTTCATACCACCTGCTACACGAAGTACAGACTTGACAGCACGCAATCCCCAATCATAGTGAGGTTGCTTTGAGAGCAAGGCGGCGGAAAGCTCGTATAGCGTATTGAACTTCACAGAGAGTGCACGAGCTGTTTGAAATCCTTCAGCCATGAGCATATTTTCTTGAATGAGTTTCATATCAGGCCTTATCATGGCACACGATCGGAACAAGGCCTTGAGATTCTCGGGCAATTCAGTTCGTCCAGCATAGCCGGGGTTCATTGTAATCCAAAACCCACATGTGGGGATGAGAGAAATGGTGTCACCCATAAAGTCAAAGTACCCCACCTTAACTGGCGGTGTTCCGGCAGGTGCAGACTGGAACTCCTCGTCTCTGTTCTCGGGTTGAGAGTATTTAACAATGGCATCTTGAATTGTCTTGACCTGCGTCGCAACAACGGACAATACCTCAATGGGGATACGATTGAACTCATCGAAGCACCCCCAAGCACCCGTCTGTGCAAGACCACGGAAGATGTCGGCAATGGACTGAAAGTTCATTTGATCGGAGCAATTGAAAACATAACAGGGAATGGCGAGAGCTCGAGCCAGATCCTTGGTAGTTTCCGTCTTGCCCGTTCCTGCGGGTCCTGCCGGCGCACCTCCCAGGTATAGCTTGAGAGCCATGGTCAATGTGATGTAGCAACGATCAGTAAGGGGTGTAATCACTAGACGACCCGTGTTACCGACCCATTCGTAAAAGTATTTGCATGTGAAGTCACAAATTTTGACGTTGACATCAAGGGTGGGTTGCTCCCATTCAAAACGAAGTTGCTGCTGCCATGCAAAGGCGTTAGGACCTTCTGTCTTCTGCGCCACGAGACGGTCCACAACATCACGGGAATGCACGTCCATTGTGATGAGCGAGATAATCTTTGTACGATCTTCAGAAGATAGTTCGCCCAAGACGAGTTGGATAAGAGCCGACAAACGACTATTGCATAATTGCAAGTACTTCTTGACGGCATCTTCCTGGCCACCTTCGTATTCTTCCAATGCCTGCTGCGTCTCGTCCGTCCAATAAATCTGCGTGCCCGTAATGCAAAGCTGTGCTGGGTAGTTGAAGAGCCACTCGTGGCGAGGAGTATCAATCTCCCAATTCACGGCCTTTTCTACGGCATCCGAGAGAATCACTTTGAGTGATTTCCTCATGGACTCAGTGAGGCGATTCAAGTAACCCTCCACTTCACCCTCCATGACAAAGTTCTCGTGCAGCTTGACTTCTTCTCCATCCTTGGCAACCATTGTGTCGGCAATCTTGTCACTCGTTCCGCCGTCTTCGAGTGTTACAAACTTCAAATTAGCCAAGGCGTCGTAACAATCTCCAAGATACGGCATGATTTTTGGCGGATTCGTCCCGTTGGCGAGCATATCCAGTAAAGCCACGGATGAAACAAAATAAAAGCGTGGAAATATCTTCTTCTTGATGTCCAGGTATTCGTGTAATGACTTTTGACACATTTCAAGCTTCTCCCGCATGCCCTTGAGCGAGTCGTACCGTCCCTCCACAGAACATACCCTAACGCAATTAGCTTCTAAAACGGCTTCCTTCATAAGCTCCTTGAATTCAGAATCAATGCTCTCGAATCGCTTCGTGTCTTCGGGCAGCTGAGAACGAATATCGGCAGATGCCAAGAAGATCGACTCGAGTGATGCCCATGCGCGAGAGACTGTAATCCACATCCTGAGTGTATCATCCACAGTTCGCAGATCGCTCTGCCATTGCACTACACGGTCCTTAAAATATTCCATGAATTTGCCCATACCGTATATACCCTGCAGCTCCATTTGATGCGCTTCCATACTCTCTACGACCTCCTCGGATGGACGAGGGATGAACATTTCAGTATCCTTGTGAGCAGTGTAGTTCAATTCCATGACAGACCAGATCTCTTCTATTTCCGTCAGTTTCTTTTCAATCTTGAGCTCCTTCATAGCAGTCTCGACAATGTCTTCAATTGCTTCCTTGTGTGTGTGAAGATTAAGCAAGAGCATGTCACGTAATGAAAATTTTGGATCGGATGGATCGACAGCCTTCACGTTGCATACTCGTGCTAAGGCTGCCCAGTGACGTTGTCTCATAGCATCTGAGTGGAGATCGTGCACCAGTGGCAAAACAATGGCCATTATCGCCATGGTCTCATCAATGTCTTTGTAGACTTGCCAACCTTTCATTGACGCGTAGGAATTGCCCTTTTCTTTCAGCTCCTTGCGTAGTCGCTTGTTTTGATCTTCAAGATCAACTGTGTTGACATCTTTCCACATCGCCTTCCTCCATCCCTCGTATACCGTGTTCAACGTCAGTTTGAACTCCCACAGGTTAATGAGCTGTTTGATTTCACTTCGTGTTTCCCCGATTTCTGGGTACGACATGGGCTGTACTTCAAACAAATCTTCTAGTTCACGGAAACTCTCAATCTTGACTTCCAATTCATCCAACTTGGAGGCGTACGATTCAATAATGGAGAAAGCCTCAGAACAGTCTCCGCCAAACTTGAATGGCGCATTGGCTCTAAAGTCTCCACGGAATGATCGGATGGAAAGATAGAACTGATCAAGGTCCACCTTGAGTGAATCAACGGATGCCATTTGCATCGGCATGATTTCTTCCTTGGTTTTGAACGTCTTCTTTACCACAGCCTCCCAAGCTAGGGGAACCTCTTCGAGAAAGTCTTGAAGACTCTGACCTGCAACCTTGGTGTCTAATACATCTACCCCATATCGACGGAGGATTTGCACGCACTCTCGCTGCGGGCCAAAGAGCTCACGAACCGAGTCCATTTTCAATCTCACATCCCGAATCACAGACATGACAGCCATTAGATTGTCTTGGCTGTCATCGTCAACTTTAATATCACTTGTCAAGCCCTGAGTTGCACTTTCCATGAAATTGTGCAAATCAGTCAGGGTATTAATTATGGAATCGTGCATGTGCGAAGTGAATAACTTGATCCACTTGGTGGCAAACATGGACACTTCGCGTTTTGCTGGCGTCACGTCAATTCTCAACCATCCAATGTCCGCCGGCGACTGTACTTTAGCCACTTCAGTCTGGGCATCAACACATTTTTGGATTGCCTTATCAAACTTATCCAGATCCAATAGCTTGGTCCCATTCTCCGTGACGATGGTGGCATCCTGACAAAACTTGTCAAAATACAGGGCGAGATCCGTCTCCCAGAGATAGGAGTACTTGTCAAATGTTGTCTTGAGATCGAGGCACTTTTCATTATTGACAGCTATGGAATCTGACAACAGAGCCAAAACACTATTGATGGCCAAGTCAGAGTGAACTTCTCTCATATACGTCCCCTCGGCATCAAGGCGCTTGAACAAAGTTGATATCTGGAAGAAGGAGCCCACAATACCGTCCACCATATCAGACATGCCCTTCTTGTCAGCGGTGTGACCAAGGGGTGGCTGGAATACAATGCCATCAGACCCTTCTAGATTTAGCTGAATCTCAAGCAATGGCAATAAACCATCACGTCTAATTGTCTCTGTGTCAATCTGATCAAGCAAATAGTCAAGGGAAGTCATGACAGCCCTGGAAAGTCCCTCAACGACCAAGCTGTTGACAAATTCAACATAGCACCTCCAATCCGATGAGGCATTGGAGACTCTCAACACCTTATTCGTCTCCTTCAGTAGGGTGTGAATTTGCTTCCCGGCCTCCTTGATCTCCGAGTGGTGGCTTGTTTTGAGAGCCCTGAAGGAACGCTCAAACTCATCCTTCTCTATGGGCTTCGTTTTGCGCGTAAGCATGGGTTTGTCCCACTTCTCAACAATCGATTGGACTGCAGACAAGTTGTCTTTCATTGTCTTGAGAATGTCATGCACAATCTTCACCTGATCCATTGATTCCGAAATAAAGTCATTGACGCCATCGGATCTCCAATTCAAAGACTCAATGCCCGGCTGCACGGCGAGGTCAAATTTTGCCAGATATGGATCGACCAATGGCCTCTCCACCGGCAGCATGTTCTTGAGTACGGAGTTATTCATATTGACAATGAGATCTAAATTGCCAGTCCATCCACGAAAGGTGTCGGAAGATTGGAAAATGTTGAGAGCAGATTCGGGGACTGACAATCCAAGGAGGAGAAAGTATTTGACTTCACGCAAGAGGCGGACAAGTGCGGGGTCAAAATTTGTCACCAACTGACGAGTTTCCTCGGATCTACGCAACAATGGCAAGTCAAGCTTGGAGCTTGAAGTGGAGTCTACTTCACTTGCCCATTCGTCGACCTTTTGATTTTCGTAATCCAGCAATGATGACATGATGGATTTTTGGATCTTGAAGACCTCCTTGGCCTCTTCGCGATCTAGAATATTCCGATCGAGCCCCTCCATTTTGGCCATGGGTATCTTGACTCTAGCAATCAGACCACGACACCAAGTGAGGGCGCCACCAATGGGGGGCAGGTTGGCTAAGGTTTCCTTGGGGGGGTTCAGCCGATTCTGCAGAAATTCCTCTTGAATAATCTTGAGGTCCTTTCCATACGATAAGATTAGCTTGATTTGCTTCACTTCCACCTCGTCTTGGATGATTGGCCTATCGAGGAGTTGACGGTCGAATGTGTCAACTAATTGAAAGCGACCGTAGACTGTCTCGCAGTCATCCAAGGCCAACCCGATTACAGCTCCTAGTCTACGCTCAATTTCTTTAACAAACTTCTTGAGCTCCGAGTATTCAGTGTCAAACTGGGATGCTTCAATATCCATCATGTCAGACTCAAGATTCTTGACAACGTTCACGGCATTCTGGAAGTCGTCCTTGATTTGCTGTATGCTGGTAGTGAGAGTGCTTCCTTTGGTGCCTCCAATCTCAACCTTGGCAAGTTTCGAAAATTGAATGATGGTGTTGGTGAGATCCAATACATCGTGGCAGCGATCAATGAAGGTGTCTAGACGACCAAATAATGCAGCGTTTTGGATGCGCCATTGGTTATCCGGGCATTGTGTGGCCACTAACTCTTTGTATTCAAAAAAGGTGCTCTTGAAGCTTCCGCACACTTTTAGCACCATCATTAGCTCATCCACAGCAACATTTGCCTCCTCGTTTTCAATTAGATTGAAAATTTGCTCTCCGGAGGTGTACCTACAAGCTTGGTCTATTATGGAGTTGCACATCTCTCGGATCAAAACGACAAGTCGAGTGGGGGTATTGTAGTAAGTTGAGTGCTTCCAAATGAGCATCAATATATGCATAGTGGGTTTGTAGAGCGTGGTCAGGTTACTAAAATCATCCTCATTCAGTTTGTTGATCCACTTCTCGAGTGTTTTGAGATGCTTCATGTTATCATTAGCTTCCAGTCGAGCCGCATACACTTCTTTGCATAATCGAGCAAAAGTTGCACAGTATGTGGATTTGGCTTGGTCCAAGGCTCGGAGAATCCGCCGTATGCTGGAACTCTGAAGCTGCTCAAAGATTGAGTTGAGATTATTCGCCTTGTTTTTCCAAAAAGCAATCTCCACGTCTGGGGTAGGATGGAAACCTAGCTTGAGCTGTGCTTCGGGGTCTTGCTTGAGCACATTCTTGATCTGCTTTGTCCAAGTGATAATGGTGCCTTCCAGCAGAGATATTCTATTGCCAGCCCGTGGTGATTCGTCGTCTAGATGAAGAGGAGGCGTCGGGAGCCGCGTTTCTGCCTTGACTTGTCCGCATAGAATCGCGGATGACGATAGAAATGAATGGAAGCAGTCGGTTATCTCCCGACTTGTAAGGTCTCCCCAGTTGAGTTGATTTGTTTGATTAGACAGCACGGGAAGAAGGACATTTTTGGAGACTAGCTCCAGATGTTCGAACGAGGACATGCCTCCAACTTCGGCAATAAATGTCCCGGTGCGGATGTTGACTTCTGTTAACTCATCGGCCAGTTTAGAGATGGCCAGACACTTCGTCTTGGGCAGCCTGTTAGGCATCGCCTCAACTATCTTAAGGTTCTCTGGTATCAAAATGCACTTTACATTGCCGCTGGAGAAGAATAGATCTAGTATTTCACTAAAAAACAATACGTGATGATAACGTGTCGTTAGTCCAAGTTCTTCTCTAAGCCTTACAACATTCCAAACAACACGTTACCTCGTTGCTTCTGTTCTAAAGAGTTTGTCAAATTTCTGCCCGGGTGTGAGCTTGGAATGGGTTGATTGAATACATGTTACGACAAATTCAACGCGCGGATCGTCCCAAAACGAGGGATTTTCGTCGCCGCCCGTCATTGTCGACTATCAACAAGCAATTTGATTTGAACCAGTTTCATGCTAGATTTGGACGATTTCTGACCAGTCGGTCTCTTTTTCGTAAAATAATTTTTAAAATTTACTCGCCTTTTCTCTCAATTTAACTAGTGAAAGCAAGTGATTTAATGGGACTGATCTTAGTGGATACCGAAGAATTGCATTGGTCTGGTACTCCCGTCCTCAGTTGTACGCTCTTCTTGATGGCATTCCCTAACACAATCCCCTCTCCGATCGCTCCATCATGGCCGAATGCCGCCCCACCAGAGCTACAAACTCGACAGGTGGATTCGGAGCCAAACGCCCTCGCCCTCGCACTCGCCAAGCCATCACAAACGATGGAGTTGACTGCGCGGGTTGTTCCCAAAAGATTCTCTTCACGGCCGACTACATTGAACTGAGACCCTGTCACCATCCCATGTGTTGCCAATGTGCATTAGAACGTCACGGTCAGAGGGGGGGATCCGCCATGACTTGTCCATCTTGCAACGTCAGTGTCAATGGACATCATTACCACTCGGATGGGGTTACGGACGAGACGGGCGTAGTGGAATATGCTGATCCAGACGCCAAGAAACCATACGACAGAGAAATGGCAAGGAGGACGGATCCTTACAAGTTTATGTGTCATGAGAAGAAGGATTTAATCACCACAATCAACAGCAACGACGATCCAGCTACTGTCATGATATTATATTGTGCAAAATTTGTTAAAGAGAGCAAAGGCAAAGGAGCTAAGCTAACATTCACTAGCAACACAAAACTCCTTACTCATGTAGGTGATAATTCACCAGATGCTGCTTATTGTGCAGATTTACAAGCGTTCTTTGCATACTTGCATCCGCAAATAGCTAGACCTAGCACCATTCCCTACGCCAAAATGCCCACACTGACTATCACAGAGTTCTTGGATGATGCTCTAGAGAACCAAACTCCACTCCTCTCGACTCTATTTGGATTGGGTACAGGCGAAGCAAAGATTGATTCACAAGGCAAGATATCTCAATTGAGACACCCAGACTACCAATCTCAGCTTCTTGCAATTGCTGTTGCTAGAGATATGGTTTTGCGCTCTTCAACTAGATACCCGTGTCTCTTTCAGCTCATGCTCGGCGAATATCTCGACATGGAGGACATCACGCAATACAACCGAGATACCATGTCTCGACTGCGTATCATCCCTAGCAGGAAGTATTCTCAGGTTGCACAGTGTAAAGAGGTGGTTGCAGACCTAAAGAAGTCGGCCGAATCAGATGGTATTGATCCGTTTGCATTAGTTGTGGTAAATACTGATAACTGTGGTTTCAAAGAAGGTGGTTCTGACATCGACAAAGTTGGATATCAACAGTTCACTGCGATTCAAACCATTATTTTTAGCCGAGATATCCTCGAGAGGATTGGCATCT
>JALLPH010000662.1:0-16221 GCA_036939855.1 Cyclotella choctawhatcheeana
ACAAGAAAAGTTTTGCAAGCAATACTTATGAGACCAAGCCAAAGGCCGTGTTTGCTGACTGGGCGCAGCTGACCAAAAAAGAAAAGAAGGCAGTGCTTAAGCAAAACGAGAATTAAATTAATGGAGTTGACATCAGTTTTTATTCAGCCTGCTTTCATTTGCCATCCATGAAGATTGATGCACCCTCTTGCCAGCATTTCATTTTTTCGCCTTACTCTTTCAAAGGAAAAAACTTCCTAGTCCCCACGGATGGCAAATTCCAATGCCTGCAGGTATGTCCTGTATTGCTTATACGGCGTGTTTCATTATTTTCTGGCTCTATATACTCACTTTTAGTAGCCCTGGGAACACATAACGAAAAGTATTTGGAAGAAAAGGCTAAACTCTGTGGATGTTGGCCTCCTAATGGACATAATTGAACTGGTAGGATGAAGATTCGGAATGATATGTATCCATCGGTTTTTGAGTGCCTGTGAATCAATGTTTAAGCAAGTAATGCCTTTGTTATGGCATGTAGAAACCATTTATTCTTATTGTTTGTTTAAGAATATTTTATTGCCAAGAATGCGTTGACAACATCAACTATGTATTTCTGAGTTAATTCCTCCTTGTTCAAATCACACTCATCTGTTCCGGAAATCAAAGGCAATGCTGCCGAATTCAATCTATCAAGTTGGGTCTTCAATTTATGAGCTATTGCAAGGAAGAATGAAATAGTTTCATTTTCTGACTTGATGAGAAAATAACAGTATTTTTCTTGAGTAGACAGTGCCCTTTCATGATTGCGCATAATCTCATTTGATGACAGTTTCAACTTGTTCTCAGATAAAGTTACTATCAATGAGTTGACGTTTGATAAATCTTCTTTTATTTGAGCTTCTTTTGTTGGTTGAGCGTGTGATATGGATCCTGCAAACAATAATGGATTATAACAATCAGTAGTCTCGTCATCTCCCTCCGACTCATTGTCACACGCATCCAAGAATGCCTCTAAATTGTCATCTTCGTCTACATCATTTCTATTTTCAAGACAACTGTTGTGCTCTTGATTGCCATCACTAAATATACTCAAGGCTTCTACGAAGGGCGAGTAACTATATGCTTTAGGCCCAATCTGAAGTGAAATTGGTTTTGTATTAGGACGTAGCTGAACTTCAAATATATCGTTACATGAGCCTTTTCATATGCATTCAGAAAGTAGACGGAGCATTTAACAAACGTAAGGACTACGGCGCAACAGATATTCGCGTATAGTTATCCAGCATCACTCACCATCAGGCTCTGAATTGTTCTCTATACAAAAACCATAGCGTCCCAACAATGATGCATTGCCCTTTGCTCCATAAGTCATTAATAATTCTTCCCCGTGTTTAAGCTGCTTGTCAGCTGTTACAGTTATACCACCTTTTCGTTTATTATTGGACGAGACTTCTTTCCGTTTCAAAATAGTCGCGCCCATGTCAGTTGAATTTGCATGATCATTTGTATCATCGACACATAAGCTTTCGTATCGTTCATATCTAACATGGGCCACCGATGAATGGAGGTGTTCGCCTGAATTATCACATCTGCCACGTGCATGATTTAATAGATCCAGCATTGGTATCATGACATCGACACCCTCGTGACCTAATCCAGCAAATCCACGAGATGTTACAGCTGCCATCATCATATCGTAAGTCTCTAATGACGGGAAGGAGTCGGAATGGTTGTCGGATGATTCCCAAGCAGATTTGACTTTGTTGTATTCGTCTACCAACCCTTTCTTTTCGTCAAGGGCACGTTTATACAATGAAGTCCCTTTGAGACGGCGTTCAATCGTTTCAATAGGCCATTGGCGTGGCAGCAGGTCCAGATACTCATTTCTTTTTGAATTCAAAGTCTCGGATGATGTAGGCAGTGTGTCAAGATATGGCTGAAAGAACAACCATGGTTGTTCCTCGTTGCAGATTTTCCTATCTGATGACTCGCATCCTCTTTTCTCTATCAAGTACGCGAGAAAAAGAGCCAACATCACATCTTGCTCATCATTGTACAAACAATCATCTCCCCTTATTGATTTATCAGACACAATCGCGCTCACTTTTGCTCGTTTCGACGTTGATGGATTCAAAGCAGTACAGTTTTGATGAAGAATCGAATGAACTGCGGTAAATAAATTTCTGCCGAAACTAGTGGCTTCAATTGTATGAAGAGAAATCAGGCATGCAGACGGTATTTTCATCAGTACATCTCCTTCATCGATTTCTCTCGAACTTGAACTTGATTCCGATGTGTCTTTCACTGAAACTTGACGACGTGATGCGTCATATGAGAGACGTGGGTTTATGTAACCGCCGTGGTTAGAGATCCACTTGATAGCTGCATCCCACACCGTGCTCATTATTCGGCCAATGAGAGCAAACGAACGAGCAATCTCAGAGCATAAAATGAGCAACGTGCAACGAGAGCAAACGCCAAACGCAAACGGCAAACCTATGAGAGCGATGAGGGGGGAGAGACCCAACGCACGCCTAAAGGTGATCATACTGTGAATTATTGGTCAATACCTTTTGTTATAATTGAATAACGCTGACAAAACGACATTCCCCCACACTCCCCTCAAGCAACTAGGTAGAGGAACGAAATCCAACAGGAATCCAACCATGGCAGACTTTGAACGCTACGATGAAGAATTCGCCTCCCTAACCGAACAGGTCACGTCCAAAATAAAGCTTCTCGATCCCGCCACGACAAATGGAGTCTCTCCGCCCACTGCCGATGCCGACATTAAAATGGCACACAATTTATTATTACAGGCGGATGATTTGTTGAAGCAGATGGGTTTGGAGGCGAGGGGGGCAGATGATGCGAGTTTGAAGAGAGATTTGTTGGGGAAGGTCCGTATTTATTTTTCAATGTGTATGCGCATGTAATGTTAGGCCCTGGCTTGTGTTTTTGTGCCAAAGCACTGTTGAGCTTCGGTATTTTTATGTGAACACATGCCCAATCAAATACTATTTCCAACTCTCTCTAACTGTCGTTATGCAACTTGATCAACTCCAAGGTAAGGGTCTGCAAAACACGTCTCGCCAATCTCAGAGACGATTACGAAGCTGCGAAAACCCAAGTAGAGCGATCTGCACTCGGTCTCTCCAATGATATTGAATCCAATTCGCGAGGTTCACGGGGATCTGGCTCCAAAGAACGTCTTCTCTCCAACACGGACTCTTTACAGAGTCAATCGGAAACACTTGCGAACGCTAGAAGCATCATGGCAGAAACAGAATCAGTAGCTATGGAAATTACGGAAGAATTGGGAAGGCATAGAGAAACAATTGACTCTGCTCATGGGAGGGTTAGGCAAGTTACCGGTATGACAAATAGGGCTAGGAGGATAGTGCAAAATATGAGCAGAAGGGAAGTTCAACAAAAATTGATTTTGTATGGGGTAGGTGGGACACTTGGGTTGGTGTTTTTATTTTTGCTCTACAGTATGTTTAGTTGATGCAGCAAAGCCACAACAAGAATACTGCTGATAAATGAAAACAAAAAACACCGAAAAGTAGGTTGCTGAATTGTATGGAAATTGTGTTGTGAAGACCAAGAATGACAATTGTTCCATGGTGAAGACTAGATGAGAAAATATAGATTCATGTGAATAATTTCTGTGCTCAATTGTGTAAATGTGTTCTTCACAAGTACTTTGAATAAATTGATGTTAACGTGTAAACAGTAGTTTTAGCTTGTTTTAGCCTCACATTCCTAGTTCCCGTCTTGCCATTTGTAGAACAATAGATGAGGAACCAAATGTTGTTAACCTTTGGGAGTGTAAGTTTTTTTTTGCTACTTTCATCTTTGCTTAATTTCTTCACAACTCTAAACTCTAGTACTCTAGTGGGGAGCAGGGAATGATTAATGTATCACTTCTTTGCCTTGTGGGATTGTTTTTTACATTCAACTTTAGTTCTTTCCAATTTGTGACTTGGCACTCTTTTCCACAGTAAGATACTTTCCTGCAGCCCATGCACTTGACTGGAGGTTTGAGTCTATCACAACAATTGTCACATGCTTCAAATGATTCTTTGTCCTTGTTTCCTTTTTTAGCGGACGGCAAGCTTCCATTTACAGTCATCACAGCTGGTCCATCAAGCATGCGTCTCAGATGATATGTCATGTCGAATTCCAAAGATTTGAGAGGAATAGGTGTACCCATCCAAGGTTTTGAGTAGTTATTAAATGAGGTTGCTTGTTTTACTTCCTTCTTAATTTTGATCTTCTCCGGATTTTTTTGTATGAATTCAAGAATTCTGCGTAAGAAAAGCACCCTTTGCTGTCAATTCCATTAGAGTCTTCTGGAGCACATGCACCCTCTCTATCAACGAGAGTCACTAAGCTTTCTTCTGATGCAACATTTTCTAACACAATATGGTGCATCCAGTGGTCTCCAAGATCGTAATTATAATATGCGGTATCGCCTTTCTTTCTGCTCAGCTTTCCTGCAAACGGGTATCCTTTTTGGTCCATAGGCCAAATGCGTGTGCTACTCGATCTCTCAGGAAGCAGATGCCAATCGGGTATCTAGTATCTAGGCTAGACTACTATAATTTCGGCGCAGGATTCAATGTAATGTTGAACTTGGGCAAGTTCAAGGCTGGAGGGGTTGGCTGATGGTGATCCGATAAGGCAATCCAGGGACATTGGCGTCAATTAAAAAACTGGTGTCTCAATTTGAAGAGATGCCGGTGATCTTGCCTCCTCTTCGCAGGGATGGCAATAGGATTTACAGCTGGACAGAGTGGAGGGTTCTTTGTCAGTGAAGAACCTTGTGCATTTTGCTTTAGAATACTTAGGTACTACCGTCTTTAGGCTAGATCGCGTAGGTACTTTTTGTTCGTGTAGGTACATTTTTATAGCTGGGGAATAATATAGGTACATAATTTTGCAGAATATGTACCTATGATCTAGTTTTGATAGGTGGTTTATGGGTAATATTGTACTAATACTTTAAATAGCACTTATTGTCTCTCCGCGCGAGGACCTCCCGCACGCATTGGTCGATCGTGTAGGCACTATTTTTGATTATGTAGGCACTTTATTGTCGTGTAGGCGCATAAAATCACGAGAAATAGGTACCTACGCGATCTAGCCTAAAGACGGTACTGCTGCTCTCTGCCTGCCTGCTGCCCGCCCCGCCCTGGCCTGTGTCCCTGGTGTGTCCTGCCGCCTCTCGCCTCTGCCAATTGCAAAAAGGAGCAACCGTTAATGATTGGGAGTTTGATGAGGGATGAGGGAGGCTGGGAAGAGCCTGAAGAGCTGATTGGAAATGGAGATAATTGTAATACTAACGACAGAGCCAACACAACACCTGCTATTACTGTTCGACCATCGCCTGCCATCACCTACGGAGGTGACTGGACACTGTACATGCAGGATCACGTTGTATCTAAAAGACTCACTACCGTAGTTCACACAATAATCACTTTTCCAGAAATTCAGAAGGGCATTTTAATTTGTGATTGTGTGACTGGGTCGAGGCCTAGGCTCTGAAGGGCACTCAATTTGTGAAATCCTACAACACTGCATATGTTGCTATATCATATGTATGTAATGTGTGAAGCGGCTGTTTCATAAGGGGGGATAATGTGTGACCAAATCTGGCTCGAGGTCTAAGAGGGGTTAATTTGTGAATGGATTATTGCTGTGAACTACAGTAGGTAGTAATACTTATCATGTTGCACGATTGCACCGCCCCGCCCGGCGCCCGCACTCCTTTAAATGAAGACCCCCGATTAGCTCGGCAACTGCGGTGGAGCGAAGCGTCAAGCGGTCGCAAGCGTTGCTCCAGCTCAGGAGGAACCGGGCCTCTCGCTCAAGTCTCGATTTCAGTGAAAGGAAGATGCGAGATAGGTGCGAGTGATAATGCGAGGGGCGCGAGCAGGTGCGAGTGAGTGCGAGTGGGTGCGAGCGAGTGCGAGTGGGTGCGAGTGAGTGCGAGTGGGTGCGAGTGGTGCGAGTGCGAGTGCGAGTGCGAGTGGTGCGAGTGAAGGTATCTATCTCAAAGTATCTTTAAGAAATTTTTAGTCATGGGTAAAAAACAGGGTACATGCACTTTTCCTTGCTTTTTTTGGCGCACGGCCAACACAACCAACGGGTGACGATGAGCGGACGCTTTGACGGTGTTGGGTTTTGGGTTTGCGGATGGAAGGTTGTGAACTAGCGACCAAGCGACACCAAAGCAAGAATTTAGAGGCTAGGGTGCGAGTGATAGTGCGAGTGACGCGAGTAGGTGCGAGTGGGTGCGAGTAGGTGCGAGTGGGTGCGAGCGAGTACGAGTGGGTGCGAGTGAATACGAGTGGGTGCGAGTGCGAGTGCGAGTGGTGCGAGTGCGAGTGCGAGTGGTGCGAGTGCGAGTGCAAGTGGTGCGAGTGCGAGTGCGAGTGCGAGTGGTGCGAGTGAAACGCGAGCAGAACGCTAGTGATTCAATTTTTTCACGCAAGTGAGGCCCGGACCCTCCAGCTAGCGCCGTGAGCCGTGAGTGTTTCATCTCACTTGTGGAGGTTCATGGTCATCATGAGGCACGACCTTCTAAGCTTTAGTCACAGGCATAAATGTAGTTATGTTTCTCAGACTCTTCTCGTGTCAACACTTCTTGTGTATGTTGTTAATTGTGTGGCAGATTCAATGTGATCTTCCAAAATGTGTTCGCGCCAATCCCCCAAATTCGATCGTTGACCTGTCCCAGCTCCAAAAGGCCATACTGTCTCTAACTCCCGACATATCCAAGCATCTCTCAACACAGGGTTATTACACCACAACATCACTGTTGCCCATGGAATCCATAATCACCTTAAGGTCACAAGCTGTAACTTTGCGAGAAGAGGGACATTACATCCCATCCCATTCCGAAATACATCATGGCAACGAAGTACAACGAGTGGACAAGAAGGGTGTGTACCACGCTGAACCTATTGACGGAAGGCATTACAACTCTGCCCCAGATCTGATCACCTACATTGTGAGTTAGTAGTACGTGAGTGCTAGAAATAATTATCCTAAATCAATAATCAATGCATTGTCTTTGCCTTAGTGGTAGTGGAACATCAGCCAAAAATAGACTCATTTTTGCTTTGCAACTTGACAAATAAAAGGGCGCATTGTTACATACTTTACCAACGGCCTTGAATGCTCAATCTCTTACTGCTAAATATCAATTGGCCAATGCAGTTTTCAACTCCAAATTAGCCGTTACTACGAGTGGATCGCGATATCCGCGTCATGTTGACAATGCCGTCTGGGACAACAATGATGTACGAAAACTCACCACTATCTTGTACTTGAATCCAAACTGGAACGAGGGTGATGGCGGAGAAATACGTCTATTCGTCAAACATAATAAAGGAGGGGATGCTACAGTCAAGACGGTTGATTTGTCACCCATAGGCGGTAGATTGTTATTATTTTGGTCTGATGAAATACCTCATGAAGTGTTGCGAACAAAGCAATCGGAAGAATGTGTGGATAATGAGGATACTGATGCCGAATCTGTAACGTATTCTGAGATGGATCGTTATGCGTTGACAGTTTGGATACATACTAATGACAAAAGTGTTTTGCACAATAATCCAAGTCTTCTCAATGATTTGGTTCATTTTGGGTGATCATATTTGTTATGGGCACATATGAATGATTTTGATCCTAATATTGTATCCATTGAGAGATATGGTAGATGAAGTGTATATATTTTGCTTCATAACCAGCGGTTTCATTTATCAAGCAAAATATGTGGTGAATTGTTTTCACTGAGAATGATGAACAGTTACATCTTCATAGTAAACTATGTATGATTGAGGCGTATCAAGCAAAACCACAAAATCAGATAGTGGGATGCCAGTTTTCTCCGGGCATTCGTATATTTTGAGCTCTCGACTGATTTTAGTAGACTTGGAGTAATCAGCATCTCCTTTCTTTAAATTATTGTATCGTCAGTTGTTTATATTAGAATCATTCGCAGATACAAAAGTATGTCTCAACAATCAATTTTAAATGCTGTCAGAGTAAGCCAGTAGAATACACAGTTGTTTTATGAGTGATTTAATCTGTAGAAGTTGAAGCAAAGGTTTTGGTTTAGGGCTAAACATTTAGACTGAGCTATAGATAGTACAACGCAAGGCCTGTCAATGTGTCCTTCACAAATGAAAATGCTTTGAAAGATAAAATGTGACTAATTTAGTATGTAGCCTCACATTCCTTGTTCCCGTCTTCTTTGTTGTCTCCTTTTCGCTGCTTCCTTGTAAATATTGGTAGATTCATACCTTGGCGATAGTTGCTCGGGTACTTCCCCATCCAATTCACCAGATATTTCACCATCATCTTCATCATAATTAGCTTGTTTGGGATAGTAGTTACCCCTAGTGTCATACGGTTCATCCTCGGAAAGCCTGCCGGAGGTTTCTCGACGGCGTTCCTCTACTTCTCTTCTACGTTCCTCGTACAGTGAAGATCCTGTGTATCTCGCAGTGCTGTCATTTTTCCTGGCTGGTTGCCTCCTCCTGCTGATAGTTCTACGATCCACCATATTACTCGCCATCGTTGCATCCTCTTCCCCAGCCCCAACTTCTATTAGACCAAGTTCTCTAGCTTCTCCTCTCAACTGTTCTTCCCTCCTCTGCAATTGCTCAAGTTGCTGCCTCTTCACCCAATCTCTTACCTCAGAAGTAGTCCTAGCCACTTGTTCTTTCATCATTCGTCTCTCACGCTCTAGAACCTTTTGGATTGCTTCTCTAACACGTGCCATCTCCTCACGTGATTTCGCCTGTAGTCGAGCTGTCGTTTCTTCGACAGCACTTGTCACTGCTTCTTCGATTTTCTCCGCCGAGGCTTCGTTTACATATTGTTGAAAGGCTGAGGATGACAAGAACTCCTCTTCATACTGTTTCTTCTCTCTACTAAGCTGTTCAGATTGAGACTCCAGTTTTCGTTCATATTCAGCAGATAGCTCAGTCCGAATCTTTTCAGCTGTTTGATTCTTCAAACGTTCAATTTGATCCTTCATTTGTTGTTTGTATTTAGATTCAAGGTTCTTCATAGTACTTTCCATTTGCTCCTTTTGAGACTCGGCATCTGTATCAGCGTTTTGCTTCGACTTGAGTTTACGAAGCTCAAGGCGTGCATCATGCAGCATCCGAAGGGATGCTTCGTATTCCTGTTCAAGTGACTGATGAGAGTCTTTCAAGACATCCAATTGTTGCTGAAGCTCTTCGATCTGTTCAGCTTCTTCAAGGGGTAAATGCTCCTCCTTATCTTCTTTGAAATCTTCTGTTATGGTTGCAGCCTCGACTTTCATAGGGGAATTGACATCATTCAGCATTTTTTCCCCTTCCGATACAACATTTTTCCTCCTTAAAAACGAAATTGCATTAACAAACTGCACCCCCATTCTAGCCTTCATCTCACCAACAGTTAATCGAACACTATCACACCAATATATCAGAGTATTTGGAACCAAAGCACTAGTTGCTTTAACCCAATACTTCTTGATCAACCCATCTTTCTTCGTCTCATCTAAATCAACCAACTCCTCATCATCAGGATAGCCCTTTGAATAATCTCCATACTTCTTTTTAGCCTTGTTCTTAGCGCTTCGTGTGCGACGACGTCTTCCCCACTGAATACCGGGTAATATCTTTGTCCTAGTGAGTATTAGTTGTATCAGTAAAAGGCATAATGCTCCAGCACCAATGGATGCCGAGGCGTAGGCGTGCACCGAGAGGAATTTTGCAACTTCCAACGAGAGAGTTTGACTGTTGGAGATGATATTGTTACTGACCGTGGATAGATTGCGACTGACAGATGATAGGTCCGGCATACTTATTGCCCTCATAGCAAGTGGTACCTCGGGTATCATACTTCGCTTTGCTCTCGACAATCGACTGCCTGGCGGTGTACTTAGTGAATCATTAACTTCGGGTAGAGCGGACGGCTCCTCGGATTTTCCATCATTTAAATCATCTTCGCTTTGGTCGTCATCAACTTCATAATACTCGTATTCGTCGTCATCATCATATTCATCATCTAATTCATCCAAGGTGAAATATTCTAGATCGTCTCCACCCCGAATTGGCTGCAGCCGTGCGAGAGTTCGTGGTGACTTCATCGGTGGACGTTTTGGACCGTGTAGCTACAAATTTTGGAAGTTGTCGTTGTCTTTTGTCTTCTCCTGTGGTGGTGACGTGATGATGTTGGGATTTTGGATTTGCCATTTTTTGCTAATTGAAATTGCAGGCAGTCAATTTAGAAGATAAATCAGAGGTTACCTTTCAGTTTAGCTAAAGATATTAATACTTTTGCCCCCTATCGTTTTGTTACTTCCACCTGGAATCTCCTCCTCCTCCTTTTTTCCATCAAACATCAAACTCCATCAACGCACCTAACAAGATGAACAAAATCAGGTTACGATCAATAAAAGTCTTACTCCTAAGCGTCTTGGGAGCTCATGGCTTTGCCCCCATAAGAAATAGCCCCCTACTGGCATCACCAACGCTGCCTTCAGCACGTCAGCAGAATGTCGTTTGCAAACCGACGATACGACAAAAATCGACAGAGTTATACTTTTTAGGCACTGATGGAGGTATTTTGGGCGTGGGGGCTCCAGAGGTGGTGCGTATAATGTATGCATGCTTGTGGATGAGAGTACCATATTGAGTAATGATGAATTGTCTTTTTTTCCTCTGTAATCGAACTGATCTTACGAGGTCTCTTTTGCATTTATCGTTAACTCATACGCACATATCACACATTAATATGTTGATTTTTCACTGAAGGCATTGACACTAGTAGTGGGATACTTTGTCTTAGGACCGTCTGAACTGTACAAACTAGTCAAAGAAATCGGCAAATTCGTTCAAAACTTTCGTACCCTTGGAGCCGAGGCTACCAAATCCTTTGAATCGACGATGGAGAATCAGCTAGAATTGACCGAGTTGCGCAAAGCTCAGAGGGAATTGAACGATGCATTCTCATTCCGGAGAAGTATCAATACGGATGAGGGGATGGAGGCATTTGATGAAGGCTTGTTTAAGGCCTCTGAAGAGGCAGCCGTTGGTGCTACTGCCGCTGTAGCCTCTACGGCAGTTGGTGAAGTGACAGAAGAGGGGACCACAAAAAGGAAGAGACGGAAATTAGTTAGGAGAAAGAAAAAGGTTGTGGTAGAAGAACCACCGGCTGAAGAGAGGGAGCTGTTAACGGAATATCCTGATTTAGACATGTTGAATGAACAACCAGCTAGTGATTCAAGTGCATCAACTGATGATTCTCTCCGGGCTCAACGTTTAGAACGATTGGGAGGCGCATCTGAGACTCCAATTCCAACAGAACCAGATTGGTTCACAGCATCGGAAGAGGATATTGCATCAAAAATTCTTGACCAACAACCGAACGGTAACCCTGCTCTGGAAGCATACCAAAAGAATCGGTTCCAGTCCCAGCTCTCCGCTGACGATTGGAATAAACAAATTATGGACAATGAAGACAATCTTGCCCCACTCGCGATGGTAATGAAACGATTGGCCATATTGGAGGAAGAAAAGCAAGCAGCTGATAAGAGGTTGGAGGAGGAATATCAACGCAGGATGGACAACGAAGACAAGTTCTACCTCGAGAAAAGGAGAGTTTTAGAGGAGAGCATTGAGGAGATTCAAGCAGGGGCGTTTGGTGTTGGGAACAAAGTTGAGGCAGATGGACCTAAGTTTAGTTAATGTATGGTCGAGCATTTAACTGTCCCAGGTTCTATAATAAAAGTGAACATCATAAATGGGCAATGTTATAACATCTACAACTTCTTCGGATTAAATATTCTCAGCAATGTCGCATTGATCAGACCCAAAGTGGTGTATGTTCCACCAATTATTGCCAACAGGGTTGTTGCGTATTCATACCAGTATCTCCCTTCCTTTGTGACGTAAACACCCATTGGACTCAAATCAAATGCAAACAATATTTCTGGCATGTTCCATCCATCATAGAGCACGAGTTGTGACTGTTCTAGTATCTGATACATCATTGATTCTACTGCAAAGAACCCACCAAAAGAGTTGAAATGAGTGGTAATAACCTTCAAATGGTGATGAAATGCCTGGTGGAGTTCATATGTTGCAAATAGCTTGTCGTGTAGAGGGTTAGAGTATTTCGTGTACCTTTGCGGGATGGATTTGAAGTGTGGGAGTTTTTCCAGTAAATGGCCGGGTGGGCCTCCTTTGGTCCCAAATGACAGATCATTCACACGATGGGTTAGATTAGTCATCTCTGAATGAATTTCGTGGTGAATGCTCTTAGCTTGAATATGGAAATTTCCTGGCACTCTATGCACCATGAGCGTTCCAGCGATCATACAACCAGGATGGTGCTCCTCGCCATGCTTTGCATCATCGTCATCTTGACCTTCCAGTTGCCTCAGTCTACTTCCGGCTCTCTTTTTGGCGTACTCCATGAAAGCGTCAACAGTCCTGTCACCTTTATAGTCAGGCATCACAGCTTTTCCATTACTATACCATCTAAGAGTAGGAAACGCCAAAATATGCTCATCCATGCATAGTTGAGCATGAGCTACACAATCTACCTTCCCGACGCCCAAATTGGTTTGTGTTTCGGTAACTTTACGAGCAAATAATTCCCATGTTGGACTTAGTCTTTGACACCAGACACACCATGGTGCAAAGAAGTCGACAATAGCATCTTGGTTTTCTTTCAGAAAATCTTTGATACTATCTGAATCCAAATCTGTTGCGTGTGCATCTGATTCAGCCAGTTGCGTGTGCACCGCCTCGTGATGTTGCTCGTGTTGTATTGCGCGTTCTTCTACATTCCTTCCATGAAACTTTTTGATTTGGCCATGACTGTTGAGATTCCACTTGAGTATGTCTTTTGTTATGTTTTGCCTGTCTGTATCAAGCTTATCCGACATGTCTGCAGTGCGTAAGAGATTTTTAACGAGTCATTCAATAATGTAGCATACGAAACATCATCATATATAAAGTATAAATCTCTACGACTTACCAACACTCACAAAGTCACAATGAAGATCATATAGTGTGATATTGAAATTCAAAGCAATTGTCTCCTCGGCGTTAGAATCAATTTCAATGGAGTGAACTATCTTGGTACGTGCGAAAGCCAGTGTTTCGCAGAAGAAAAGTAGAATCATGAGAAATATGGACATGATAGACATTATAACTCCTAATTTGGTGGCCTGCCAGGTAATTTGCATGAAGTTTAGCTTATGAGAAGATACAAGAAGACCAAGAGTACAGGCAACAACAACCAACACAAAAACGCCGCACCTCTGTCATCTCTTTTGGGACATGCTTGTAAAAACCAGTGGACCCAACGACATGGCGCCGTCTTTGCCCTCCATTGATGTCACCGTACATTGGTCCTTTGGTCCTTCAGTAGTTAATTTGTTATGAGTGGTTGGGTTCGGGTTTGTTTTTGGTTTTTGGTTTGGGGTTCTAGTTTCTAGTTCTGCCAGGCGCGAACTTCGCAGATGTAATTCGAGGGCTTATCTCTTTTTTAGGTACTTCGTAGATATCTACACCTACGTATCTAGTGCGAACCGCGTACCTACCTGTGATGCGATGTATTGATAGAGGTAGGTAGTGATGTGTGATGTGCGTGAAGAAAAAACGAAAATGCTCTGCCAAAACTCTTCTGTTGTCAATTTACTATCTTTATATCTTCTGCCTTTTTCAATAATACCATTCAATCTGCTCTGAGGTCAGGCTCACAAAGACTAAACCTAGTTTTCCAAACTCCTGCTAATTAGTATGCACATCGTTGGTGTGTATTCATCATGAACCTCGATACACCAAGTACATACGATCTTCACAACTTCTTGGGCTTAAAAACCTTGTAAAGTGTGGCATCAATCAATCCAAGAGTTGTAAATGTTCCTCCGATGATGGCACACAGACTTGTCAAATAATCATACCATTTCCTTCCCTCTTTCTGTACCACCACACTCATGGGACTCATATCATATGAAAATCTAGCCTCCGGGACATTTACTTCATCGTAGAAAACAATTTGAGACTGTTCAAGCATCTGGTATACAGTAATGGAGTTTACATCGTTGACTGAGTCTGATGATCCCATGTTTAGATGAGTAGATACCACCTTGATGTAATGATGGTAGGCTTGATGGAATTGATAGGTAAAAAATGTTTTGTCATCCATAGGGTTGAACTGCTTGTGCTCCTCAGGAACCTGCTTCAAAACTCTCTTAACCTTACGCATGGTGGGTGTATTCTCCATATGAGGAGGAAGCTTGGTGATGGGTTCCCCAAATGATAGATGGTTCACGCGATGGGTTAAGTTGGTCATAGCTGCGTTGAGATTGTGGTTTACAGACTTAGCCTCGATATGAAAATTTCCTGGAACCCGATTCACCATCAAGTGACCCGACACTTGGCAACCTGGATGTTCTGGTCTGGAATTTGTCATGGCAGGTTTTCCGCGAGCATTATCGGGGTTGCCAGCATTCTTTGCTTCCCAATCTTTGTACTTTTGTTCCATATCCAACTTCCTCCTTGAATATGCAACCAACGCATCTACAGTCCTGTCCATTTTGTAGTCGGGTAGAATTGCTTCCCCATTTTTATACCAACGAAGAGTAGGAAATGCCATGACACGTAAATCTTGACATAATTTGGAATGCACGACGCAGTTAACTTTCCCAACCCCTACGGGCATATGCAGTTCATGAACTTTCTCGGCAAATTTCTCCCAAGTGGGATGAAGGCGTTGACACCAGATGCACCAACTAAAAAGTAGAATGGTTTATCGAGACATAATCAAAAGTTAAAAGAAGCTGTCTGGACAATATCAAGTAAAGTCATGCTCAACAACTTACGGTGCATACATGTCAATGAAGGCCATCTCGTGCTGCTCAACATATGACTTGAAATTGTCTGGATTCAACTCCACCGCCTGTTCTCCATTCTCATGCAACTCTTCCAAACTTTCTTCATGTTCCTCATGCACCACTTCACGCTGCTCTCTATTACGTCCCGAGAAAATACGACGCTGTCCGGAATCATCCAATTGCCACTTTTCAATATTTTTTGTAACGTTCTGACGGTTCGTTCCGAGGGTATCCCAAACGTCCACACTTACAAAGTCGCAGTGTAGATCCATGAGGGTGATGTTGAAATTGAGGCGGATTTGAGGCTGATCATTCTCATCAAGGGCAATGGATGTGGCCATTTCGGAACGGGCAAAAGCAAGGGTTTCAGAGAAGAAAAGGATACCCATGACGGCAATGGCGCATATTGACATGAAAGCTCCGAGAGAAGTAGCCTAGAAATAAATGTTTAAAGAGGGAGCATCGTTTGTTAGTATTTGCTGAAGAGCCTAACATATTTGCGAACGTGATCGTAGAAGATAAATAAAAGCAGCAGCACCGAATAAAATCCCCCTCCATGGGCTTGATAGTTGCTGTTAATTGTTCACTGATTTATAACTTCTGCGAGCCTTTGGCTGCTTGCCCTCCCCCTGATCGCCCCTCTGCCAACACTGTTTACGAATGACGTGGCTGTAATTCAGCCAAAAACACAGCCCCCATATTCGTATGGTATTGTTCTTTACGACATCAATCGGCTGAGCATATTTTGTTGTTCTTTTCAAAAACATACGCGCATCTAACAATAGTAGTCAAGTCAATCATCATTGAGATCCATCCAACCCGCATAGCAGGATACGCGAAGCGGCCCCGCCCCACCTCGCACCTCGGAAAGAGAAACAACTTGAACGCACCTCAGTAAGATCCTTGGGAACCCGTCTATAGAAATCAACCGATGCCATCCCGGACCTTCGTCCGGGTCCTCCGTTGATGTTGTTCATGGTTGATATTGATTATGGTCTTTGGAGGCTTACTTTCTGTTCACTTTGTCCTACCTACTTCTTCAATTTTCACCACAAAGATTTTTGGCGGGAATATTTCCAGAGTTGAGATGGCGGGTGGTTTGGCGAGTTAGTACATGTACTCTGCTCAGTGGGTAGTGTGGTGCTTCAGTGGCTGGCGGCCGCTCCGCTCCAATAAATAGCTTAATTTTTTTCTAAAGTATATTTTGTTCTTAAAAGGTACGTAGATGAAGGATGCCACGAAGACCCGACAATTTGAATTATTCATCCAACATGGCATTGCGGCTCACCAAATTCGTCCAATGAATGCCTCAACAGAAAGACAAC
>JALLPH010000663.1:0-16259 GCA_036939855.1 Cyclotella choctawhatcheeana
CTGACTCTCGAAATGTTACCAACGCAGGAATGTTACCAGATTTGAGAAATGTTACCAGATTTGAGAAATGTTACTAATGCAGAAAAATGTAACACACGCAGTGCATTTTTGTTACTAACAAATGCAATAAGGCAACACATGCTTTCCCGCACTCTCTAAGGGTCATGAGTCGAAGAAAAATTTGTGAGATATGAGAAATGGAACGCTCCATTTCACTAAAATGTGTCTGAAGACATATTTCTTCAAGAAGAAATGGTGAGCAGAAGCGTGCGAATTATTTATCGGTCAACCTTCATTTTACTAGTAATTTTGTTAGGTGATAAATATGGGGTCAAGTTCAAAAGAGTGAAAGGTAACGGTAAGGTAGGGTAAAGCAATAGACAAGGATTTGTTCACATTGATTGCTATTATGTGTCGTGTGATACCTCTAGATTAGCGATAAGTGTTTTAATGTTAACCAAATGCAAGGATGTCGAGGTGATTTTTATGTTATCTTGTAGAATTTGTCAACTACTTCTTCTTCTTGGCCTTTGCCTTATTCTTTTGTTGCTTTTGAACCTTGCTTGCTCCGGCTGATGTGATTCGTACATCACCAATTATTGATTGTACCCATTCGTTTTCATTAACCAGCTTAATGAGTTCACGATCTCTTTTTGTGCTATCATCAATGCTCCTCTTATCGTTTTCACTGCGGATAAACATCTCTAAACATTGTTTGCTAGCCTTACCTCTCTTCACACTTCCAGGCGTCAATTTTACGCGATATTTGTATTGGCTTAAAACATTGTAAGGTGCACAAACGGGCACAGCACACAAAAGAACGTCATCAGAAGTAGGTTTTCCGGTGAGTTTAGCCAATTCCGCAGAATCATCCACAGCATCTCCGTCTTGCTCTCCAGATGCTTCTATGATACCATCTTCAGCTAAAATTTCTTGCCATGCCTCCTTTTCGGCTTGTTTTTCAGCTTTTGTCTTACGTTGCTTGCCATCCCCACTTGTCCCTTCAGCATCTTTGAATGTGGTGCCATGCCTCTTTACAGTTCGAATAATTCCAGCTAAACTTGCAGAAAAGTTGTCTATTCGAGACTGCCTTGACAGTTCCAACAGACGACGGGCTGCAGCCAATTGTTCTTCTACAGATTCCATGTCACGAAGCTGCTCCAACACTTCAGCGTCAAGCTTATTCCAGCGCACTCCTTCGGAACCCTTTGTCACTTTTACTGTCACGCATTTAGCCAGAATATTCCTCACATTCTCATCCAAACATTCTGAGACTTTCTGTGAATCACGCACAAGCAATGCCATGGTTTCAGATGCCGCCTTCTGCTGTGTATCCGACTGTTTTGGCTGAATTTTAGATCCTTTACCCTTCTTGCCCCGTTTCGCTTCGCCACCCTGCAGCGCCATCATTGCCAACTCTCGATCAGCTTCGTCTTGCTCAGAGTACTTCTGCTTTGCTCGTTTTGCTTTCGCCCTCTTACCACGCGAAAGCTCTTTTTGTTTTTTCTTCTGAACAGGAGCAGGTCTTTGATGCTCAGAAAGATCGAACGAGATCTGTGATTTATTGTTCTCAGGTGAAGAAACATGCTCAGACTGTATATTATCAGTTTGTGAATCTTCATGTTCACACTCTTCTACGATGGGAAGCTCCATTTCTTCGTCTACTGTGTCATCATCTACACCTTCTTGATCATCCTCTTCGTCTGGTTCGGAATCATCTTGCTCTTCTTTGGTAGACTCTTCATGCGAATCTCCCCCCCTCTTTTCTAAAACTGTATTTTCTTCTGCAACTACGTCTGGGTAGACATGCTCCATCAAGGCAAAGTCTCTCCTTTCATTAGAATGTCTGGCAATACTTGTCTCGTCACCAAGTCGAAATAATACACCTAATCCCATCTCTAGGTTGCTTGTCATTGAGGGAAAGATGGAGAACCAGAGGTATGGAAATAAGCTTTGAATATGACATCATTAACAATTTATATTCTTACCTGGCAGGCAAAAAGTTCTTTCTTCCCCTGATCATGAAAGATCCTATGTAAATAGAAATAACGGTGTCTTTTCTTAATCACGAACTGGGGAGCATTCAATACAATACGCTGACTAACTCACCAACAGTCAAATACTCTCCTGTTGGAGCAGTCTTAGACACTTGATGACACCATTAGCCAAGTCATAACTAATGGGGTTGACAACTCTTTGTATTTAGCAACTTACCTTGATGCGATTCAACCCAATATGCACTAGTAACCATTTTCGAGCTCCAAGCCGAAGATCTACAAATTGTGAATGTCCCTGCTTCGTTCAAAGCGCGATCTAGATAACGGCAAAGAAAAGAAGTGAGGTATACAATCAGATTTCACTCTAAAACACACATGCTATTCTCTGAAGAGTTTACCACTTAGAGGAATAACCTGAGTTTTGCCGTCTGGCGTTCGTCTTCGTTTTGCTCGTAAGATACAAGTAGCAGCGCCATGAACTTCGGCGTGAAGGTAGGCATCTCCAGGCCTGAGGTATCGTTTTACAAGAAGCTCGTTCTGTTGAGCATCCTTTCCAGCAACTACCAAGTAATTATCACTTGTGATGAACCAAGCAAATTTTTCAAACCACATGGGCTTTAGCGTTGATGTGAGAGCGTCTGTGAGTGAGTTTTGGCTATTGGATAATGACTTTTCTCAATTCCTGCGTACCTTTCGAGCCGGAAGAACTCTTACAAGCTCCTTTTTCCTTTGTGCTTCAGCAAGTTGTTTCTTAGCCTTTGCTTCTGCGGCTTCTAAGGCCATTGAAGACGATTCTATGTTTGTAAAGGAACAATATTGATGTAAGGAATATGAGTTGGCAATGGCATGCAAAAACTTCTGCAGCAGGCAAACCAACCTGCCGTTTTCGCCTCTTTGTCTTTTGAGGCACGGTAACGAGCAAACATTTCTCGCGCGTTACCATGTGCGGACTCTTTGATTGACAACGAAACGTGGTGTAATTTTGGAGCATTCAAGTCTTCATCCCAATCATCAATATCAGGTAACGTTAATACGACTGTATCCTGTTCTAAATCCAATTTACTGATCAAAAGAGCAATTGGGTTTTCATTCTCCTTCTCCATCAACACTAACTGTTCTAATGCATTCCAGTCCATTCCACTTTCGAGAGCTGAAGAAATAACACCAAGTGCTCGATCTACATCTTCTGCATGTGTTTCTACTAATGTTGCTGAATGCTTCCACCTTTCACGTTCCAATGCTAGTCCATCGGCTCGTTTTTGTTGATCGAGTCTAATTTTGGAAAGCCGTTCTCGAGCGGCGGCTTCTTGAGCATCAGCTCTTTGGGCGAGTTTTTGGGAAGATAAATGTGAATAGAACTCATCAACCGCCGTTGCAAAGTTTGGGAATGGTATATAATTTTGGTTTTGATGTTGCTTCAAGAGATGTGGCTGGAACTCGAGCAAAATCTTGTCAGAGTGTACATTTTGGGTTGGCAGTGTTGGAGCAAGCGCTTTATTATCGTGCGCCTGTTCTTTGTCCGGTAACTCTGCTTTGGGTTTGTATAAGATGTAACCACCGCTTTCACCTGACGACAAACTTTGGATAACCTTTGATCCTTCTTCTCGTAACGATTGAACAAGCTCAACCCAAGAAGCCTCTGGCAACGTATATTTAATATTATCTCGAGTCAGTTTAACAACTGGATCAGAACCAGCTGTCAAAATGCAATGCTCAATCAACGAAGGACCATAATGAAATAGTCCTGAACTTTGCCGTAACAGCAAAGCTTTCAATGCAATTGAGTCGTCGGTTGAACCCTTTTTCTTTCCTCCCTTTGCATTATTGCCTCCCTTTTTCTTGCCATTGTTTGATCCACCACCATTGTTTGCATTTTGAGCAGCTGATTTTTGAGATAGCAACAATAGTTCTGACTTGGCCCATTCGTATGCCAAAGTCGCATTCATTGTCAGTAGTCCTTTATGGCTTGACACAACTTCGTTTTCAACTCCCACCTCAGTTTTCTCCCCCAAATCATTATCTGCTGCACTCTCTCCAGTATCATCTGCCGGAGCAGTCAAAGTTGTAGCAAAGGTTACAGGATAAACATTCCCTACACGCACTTTAACTTCGTCCTTCTTCTCCTCATCACCACCCCCCTCATACTCAAAATTTCGTAACAGACCCAATATTGTGTATTCGCCATCTGTCAGAATTAAATTACCCCTACCGTACAGTTCCAACAGGATGTGATGCGCATTCTGTCCGGAGCCGAAACGAAAGTCAACAACACGATCGAGGTTGCCTAGCTGAGTGATATTTTCTAGTCGTAGAGACCGAAGGTGCTTACGCAGTTTCATGGCGAAAGAGGATGGCATGGAATTGGAAGAGGATGATTGCGCGTAATGCCTGTAGAATAATATTATAATGCAGTATGTATCAAACCAGTGTTAAATGCTGGATTTCGGATGGATTGGAAAGAATAAGTTCAAGAGTGGTGAAGTAATTACTCACACGGTAGGATGAAAACGAACACCCGACTCCATCAACAACATGACACGTTTCGATTTGTCTTCCTCTTTCCCCTCTCCGTCTCCATCGGCGGGAGCCGAGCTGGGGTTGGTCGATGCAGCACCGGCACCGCTGACATCAACAAGTTTGAACAGGTAAACACCCTTGCCCTCGCTTCCCCCCAGGAGTGCTGAGCCATCGTAGACATTGGCTAGTTTGAAGCCGAGGAGCGACCGTTTGATGTGTGAGGTTGTGGCAGCTACGTCGAGGCCGTCGAAGCGGGACTTCTTTGACATGGTTGGGTAAAGGAGAGTTAGTAGAGGAGTACCAGAGTGTACCTACTGAGTACCGAGGGTACAATAGTATCGTACATACAGGTACATACCCCCACTTGCCACTTGCCACTAGGTACTTGCCACCCACTTGTCACGCCGGCCTCTTCTTGCCGAATAGCTATCAAGTTGGCAGCACCTCTCGAATTGTTGTTGCTGCTTTTTAGACAACTTAACCATGAAGTGTCTCGTTACTGTATTCCTGTTGCTCACGTCACTTCTATCCGAAGTCGCCTCCACTAAGGTATGTGATATATGGATGGTATTTGGCATCTACAAATCCATCTCACAATACTCTAAACATAATATGTTATTCTGGTACATGGTACATCACTGCGCAATAGGTGTCCGATGCCGATCTCATCTTACGTTGCTTAGGTGATTGTGAGAAGAAGTTTAAAGGAAAATCGCTAGATAAATGTCGTTTGGAATGTAAGTGTTGTAGTTGTACCTATACGAAATACTTTGATCTCTCATTTTCAAGCATATATTTACACTTTACACGTGTCAAGGTAATCGTGGCGACTTCAACAGGTGATTCTGATGACTTAAACTGTTTCCTAAAGATGATAGATTTGTCTTTCGTGTGCATGCAATCGAATGTCTGATGCAATTGTTGTACCAATATTTTCCAGCCTCCTTCAAACTGATGCCGACAAAGGAAACAAAGTTCAGTTGTATAGTGCCGTAAATGAAGGCAGGGTCCGTATCATGAATAATGAAAGTGGAAAGAAGAATGTTAATGTGGTGAGTACCATAATAATATCTTCTTGCTGCAACTTTAATAGCTGGCATATCTCCTCGACGATAAACTCTTTGATGTTGATTTCAATCAATCAAAAGTATGCTACGAAATCGGGAAAAGCTGTAAGTTGTTGACTCGGCAAGATCTGCTAACCTTTATTACTCTTTCTTCTCTCCTGAGTATTCAATTTTTCATATTCTTGTAGGAAGACACAACAGATGTGAGTCTTTACATTGGACAGAATCGCTTTTACGTTCAAGATGTTCTGAATATGCTGTTCATTCTAATCATCATAGGCATCCAAATCGTCGAAGTCGGTAAGTGGCATGAGTACTATATTGTTCACATCACCTTAGAAGGCTACATATCGTTGTAAATCATTTCGTAACTAGGAGGCTAATACTGTGAGTATTATACACAGTGATTAAGCCATTCGTCTATTGTATCATTTTCTTTATGAAAGGCGTTTTACTTTGCTTAGCCTGTAACTACAACATCTCCCACTAACAAACCCACTGTAAGTATCTTCATTACCTTTGCTTTGAACTATTCAACTAAATTGTTCTTATCTCGGGTTCTCCAAATCTTATCCCAAGGCCACACCTACCGGTAATCCTGTGGTAAGTTTTGTAAATTTTGTTTGCGTAACTATTGGTGCATTTAAATTGCTTATGCTTGATCGCTGCGTTTCTGTGAATTTATCTAGGTCTTTGTGCCACTTCAACCAAGATCGATTCCAGTGAAACCTGTTCCTACTCCTGCGGAAGTAGATCCTCCTGCACCGACTCCAGAAGTCAAACCGCGATCAGGAGCCAAGTATGTTGGTGTTTATGCAGTCTATCCCGTCATTTATACGCTGTGCATTGGGTTTGTGGTAGTTTTGGTTTTTTAATTCACTGTGGTGGGTGCAGATGCATTGGTAGCATTCATTCAGTGAGAATGGTGCCTAGTGTAGAAGAGGGTAACAAGTGTAACAAATCTACCTAGAAAATCGTTACTGGTACTACATAGGGGATAGGAGATAGGAGTAGGAGTCTGTCAGTACCGTTTTCCCGCCAAGCCTCTCTAATTATTTCTCCATAGCTTTGCAATTTGCAAGTACGCTTATTTTAACACATCACACATCGTAAAAGCAAGATGCCACCCAAAGCCCCATCACAAGCAGGCAAATTCAAACCGGTCAAACGCCCTACGAAGCCAGCCGCCAAGCCTTCCGCGACGGCAGCAGCCAGAGCTCCTGAACAATCCAAACAAAGCGGCAAAAGTCCAGGACGCGAACGAGGTGATGGGCGAAGCAAAAGTCCAGGACGTGGCGGTAGAGGTAGAGGTCGAGGTAGAGGAGGCAGAGAGTCCACGGATGGCCGAGGCCGATGCCGAGGAGGGCGATTCGTTGCTCCAACTGGTGCAGCTTTTTTCACGGGTGCATCCACCAAGCAGCCGGATGATGTTCCCTCGGCACATCAGCCTCAAACGGTGGCAACCATAGCTGCAGGTCAAGATGGAGCAGTAGTTTTACCCTTCACCAAGCCATATAGCGCTACATCCAATTCAGAAGTATCCCGAACGGCTGCAGAGAGTGTCGCAGCGGCTGCCCGAGCCAAATTGGGAGAAGGAGAAGAAATTATTATTGCAGAAATTGATATGGCCGATGCTGACGAACCAAAGAAAGTAAGCGTATTAGAACAACCATCAACACGTCGAGATGGGATGCCTTCTTTATTTGATGATGAGTACACCAGTGAAATACCGAATGGAGTGGATGATCATTACGTGTATGATTCGGATTCTTCTCAAGAGGAGACGAGGAGGAAGAAAACTAGAGAAATTGGGATTCGACCCATCCAATTGCCTTTTCCGTTGGGTTCAGATCAGCTTCCAATGTATGCATGTCAAGAAGATGTGGAAGAAAAGAAGGATGGGATGGATGGTGTTCTTTCTTCCGTGGCTGCTACTCAACTAGTCGATCCTGAAGTCACGCCGGCTTTCTTGGATTGGTCTTCACCATACACTCGAGACAATATGAAGTTTGCTGAACGAAATTCGTGGTTCTTGATGAAATTCCCTACGAGGTTGCCACATATGGATAATGGAAGTTTAGTTGGGGGTGTGGAGAAGCAAATTGCTCAAAATCCATCTGGGAAGGGTATGGTCAAGAGTGAATTAAATGAGGATGGGTTAGAAATTGTTGGTAGCAATACTGAAGTTGTTGGTGATGTATCCCATGCATCAGCATCAGGCGCAGTAGCTGGAAGCATTGGCTCTATTGGTTATGATAACACACTCAAAGATATTTCTCCTGGTAGATACGGCAAGATTGTTGTTCGGAAGAGTGGGAGAACCGAGCTAGTCATTGGTGGACAAGATGGAGAACCAGAGGTATGGAAATGAGCTTTGAAGATGTCATATCAACTGCATTACAGCTTTGCTGAAGATTCATTAACTGCGTGTTTTCTTACATTAGGTTCGAATGCTTATCAATGAAGGATTACAATGTGGGTTCCAACAAGAAGCTGTTTCAATAGATCCAGAAGAGGGTACATTTGTGTTAATGGGAGATGTCACCAAGTCTTTGATTGTGACGCCAGATGTAGAGAGGGCATTTGTATTCTCATAATAAAGAGAAAGTGTTGGTTAGTTTGATTTGTTGTAGTTTAGTAGTTGCATAACTTATGCACCTTGCTTGCACTCATGCTTGCAATTGGAACATCACCCAAGATTTTCGTGGGACCAAGAGGTGGGACTGATGTCAAGCATGCGAAAAAGCGAAGAGTGCCATGAGATTATTTAGTAATGCTGGCTCATGTGAATTTGGCACACAAAACAACTCTTGCTGATTCCCATCGCCTCGTCCGAAACATTCAACAATGGAAATCACCGGCCTGTTCACACAAGGGCTCGTCGTCGGATCTCTCAATGTCCTCTTAATGTTTGGATTAGAGTATGCTTATTGCCAGGATGACGTCAAAAGAATTCGAGAGCGTGAGAGCGGAAAAGAACTCCATAATGCAGGCATTCGTATCAGCATCTTCAACAGTATTTGTCTCGGAGCTATCACCTATTATGTCACGATAAAATACTGCTGCGTTTCTGGTCCTTTGACGTATGTTCAACAAGTCATATCCGTGTTTAAATTTCTTATGATCGAAAATTTGTGGTATTACTGTGCTCACTGGCTTATGCATAGAAGAGCCTTTTATTGGATGCATCGATTCCATCACAAGTTCAATGCAATTGTATTGCCCAGCTCTGCTTCAGCTGTCTCCATTCCTGAGTTTCTACTTGCTTACATGGCTCCATTTTTGCTTGGTGCGTATTATGGATCTTGTGATAACTATTCTGCGATCTTTTCGGCTATGATTGTGGCGGTCAGTAACTTGGCTATTCATACTCCAGCTTTGGAAGAGAAAATGGAATGCTTGCCATGGTTTTTCGTTATGCCAAGTGATCACGTGACACATCACAGGCAACTTACATGTCATTATGGCGCTCCTTTGATTCATTGGGACAGAGTATTTTGTTTCGTAGATGACATGATCAAGAGAGTCACTGGGATCCGTATTCATAAATTGGAGTTTGGATCTGAGGATGTAAATGATTCGAAGAAAGACTGACAAGAGATTAGAGTTCGTTATCTGTGTTGTAAAAGATGACTTGGTTTGTTGTAATTTTGATATAAGGGGATATTGGTCATCAATATTGATGATTGCTTGAACAATATTCTTCAAACTGAGACTCCTTTTCCCATCAAACTAGTTTTGTGTGCATTTTCATCCATCATCTCATATCCGTGCTGCATCCTCTCAAACCTTTCGGTGGCAATAGGCAACTGCTTTGCAAATATTAACAACCAAATAGGCAACAGAATCACACCCACTACTACGTTGATTGCCATAGCTATTCTGCCGAACAACATCCAGTTTACGAATCTTAAGACATCCGCAATGAAATCAATGATACAAAGCCCGCCAATGAACAATCCATAATATAAAAAGCATTTATTGAAAGTTCGAGGAATGAGAATTTTGGTATGCGAAAATGCCGAAGCGGGAGGCTCATTGTGATTCAGTTTTCGACTAGAACCAAATTCTTCGAGTTCAGCGCCAATTCTGTCCATATCTGAGCTTGTATCGTCAAAATCTCCTTCCACACTTTTGGTTTTGTACTTAGGCTCAGTTGCAACACTGTAGAAGAGGATGCAGACAATGCCAAACATTGCTAATACTTCAAATGCGTCTACCCATAGAATCATCCCGTGAGTTACAATGTGAATCATTTCCAGTACCCTCCATCCAGTTCCGTCACCCTCTTCAGTCCAATCATCTAGATTGAAGTCTCTGGCCAGCCACATTGCAGCGTTTGTCATTCCAACCATAAGTAGCCGTGCAAATAATTCAATTAAGCTACCAAAAACCGCGAGCTTAATTTGAAGATTAGAGTATGTGAGACAAAATATCATATCAATGTGTAAGAATAAGATGTAAAAACTATCTTACTGATCCCAACAACATATGTAAACCAACCGCCCTCTTCCCACCCCTGCTCAATACCCATGCACTCTGCAAAATAGGTATCATAAACCAGAACCACGCCATCACACCGAAAAGTCCTGCCCACATCATAAGTGGACCTGATGATTCTCGATGTTTCCAACGATTTTGAATGTAGTCTGGATCTAAATCTTTCCAGTGCGTAAAATTATGCATGATAGTGTCAGAGGCATCGTCACTATCTTTGTGGGAGTATGAGGAGGAACGCATGTATTGAATGCCATGGATGGAGTAGAGAATGTTGCTAACAGTGAAGCAGAATGCAGCGGCTATGCATTTAAGATCCCACATGGGGGTTTGTTTGAATTGTTCGGGCGAAGGGGCAGTGTGGCTAGTAAGAAGAGTAGGCCTATCCATACCAGTATCTACTCTGCTTGGGGTGAGTGTAAGAGGTTGCGTCGTTCCTCCCCTTGTGGTTGCTGATGGCGGTATTGAGAGATTCGGATCTTGTTGAAATTGATCAACAGCTGCCTCGGCCTCGGGTATCACCGGAGTACGGCTTTGTTCACGCAGTGCTTCCTCCCTTAATTCCTCCATAAACTCCGCGGCATCACTACCATTAGCAAAGGCTGTGTCATTCGACATCTTTCAGTTCTAGAGTGTAGCGGCGAAGAGGAGAGGAGGAGCGAGAGCTAAAGTATTACACCTCAACATGGCTCTGATCTGCAGGATGATATGGAAATGGAAAAGAAAAAAGAAACAAAAGGATGGAAGACGCTATGTAGTACTAAAGTAAGTACCTAAGTCCTAAGTTACCTTAAAAGAGTTTACACAGGTTGACACATCCACATCACACGACAAACACTTCTAGGGAGTTGGAAGTTTATTACAGGCAACTCAAGGCAACTAGATGAAACCTTAGGCAACACAACAAGACAGCAGACCCTTTCTAAATGTAAGAGATGCTCCGATCTCGATGGGACGAACAAAGAATAATGAAGCACGTCAGAAGGCGTGCGCAAGAGATGATAAAACATCATGAAGCCGGTTTGAGCGAACCGCTGCTGAAGAAGGAGGCAAGAGCAAACGACGTCGGCGGCGATAGGTCATATTCTGCAGCGGGTACTGTAGTAACTGTTGTATTAGCTGCTGCGAGTTGTGAGTGATAACGATCCCGCTCTTTTGTGTATCATGTCCAAGAAATCTTACAGATAATTTTCGTTTCAGTTTCCGCTTCGACAACAGCAATGGTCTTGGTTCCAGCCATCATGGTCTGTGTTGCCGGTGTTATAGGCTGCTTGAATGCCTTGCTCATTACTCGATGGCATTTCAATACCACCAATTTTGTCGGTAAGTAATTCAAATTGAGAGTAATGAAGATTCTTGATAACTCAAAGGTTTTGCTGCGAATCACCTTCTTCATGCGTGCCATTAGATTTGCGCAGCTCTGTGAATATGCTTCGACGGGAAGCACGCATGTTCATAGAAACTGCTGAAATCTTGTCCAAAACAGTAAGTCGCTCTTCACATTCAATGTTCGCTGTTCGCACAGACGATGATTTATATTCATATACGTATACTACTAACAAATAAATTAACTGAAGGTGTCCCGACTTGAAGATGAGGTAATCCAGTAAGTGCAGTGCATGTAGTGCATTAGCTTTGCATGGTTCAAGCATGGTTCAAGGCAGTATATCTTCATTCTCTTTTCTCTATTAGGCTAAAAACAAGTGAGCGAAATCTCAAGTCGTATGCAGAAGAGCATGGAACAAATGTAAGATACGCTTTTCTAGGAAATTTTCATTTGAATTTCAATGATCTCCTCATTATAAATCAATTTGGTTGAAGTCGATGGTAATAGTGGGGTTGGTCAAGCAGAACGAAGAAGTACTTGATGTAATAAAGGCAAGTCAGAGATCTAAACATTATTCTGTTCTTCCTTGTCACTTTTATTGTATGCATCTTTGAAACTACAATTAATCTCCTCTGTTCCTCAATCAATCTCAGCATAACATCCGCAAAACCGTTGCAGCAGAAGCAGTCAAGCTCATTATTATATCTTCCGACAAAGAGATGAAGATTGATCTCAAAAGAAGCCATCTTCTTGCCTTGAAATTAAAGATGCAATTGAAGCCTCATGGGGTTGATCTAAATCCCGACATGTTTCTAGAAATGTTGAACCATGACAATTCCATGGGACATATCTTAAAGTTCTTCGCAGATGTTTTGTATCCGCAGGTTGCCTTAAGAAGAGAGGAGGGCAAATTTTGGAGAGAGGGCTTGGACGATGCTCTAGATAACACAAGGCATTCGAAGTATACTTCCTTTGATGATGCCATTATGAAACTAAGTGGGAAGGAGAGCGAAAAGAAAAATAAAACTTTGGAATTGGTAGAGAAATTCAGTATGTTATCTGTCAATGAACGGTACACAGGAGGTTCAGTAGAAGTTGCGAGAGGAAAACAGATGAGCATTCTTCCAGCCAGTGCTGTGCCGTCAGAGCGCATAGTTAGGGCAACAAAAATTATATCAGAAGCCTGTAAGTATTGCCTTGTGGCAATGGAGAAAGCGGAGTCCTAGCTCAATAATATAATAGTCATGTGTTCACAATACACAATAAATTACAGAACACGAGTCAAATAGAATGCAGGTACTACTTATTGGTTGTTGTGATTGTATTCGCCTCACCATTAGCTCATTGAATTGCCTTAGTGAAAACCCGAAGACATTCAATTGGAGATTGTTATGGCAGAGTAAAATCGATTACACTGCCCTCCGAAAAACTACTTGTGGCAAAGTCAACTGTCGTACAAAATCCCCCCTCCCCCATATTCAATATTGATGATTTCTACGCATCAGCATCATCAGCTATAGCATTCAAATGCTCTTCAATCTCTTCCTCTGTCAACGCTCGAAATCTTCCTTCCCTCCCCTGAACAAATGCAACCTCAATCTCATTCCCCCTAAAATCACTCCCGAGCACACTTCCCAAACACACAATAGCAGTCCTTATAGTTTCATCCACACTGTAGTTCGGAATGGCATCTACGCGCTTTTCCAAGAAATTGGTAGCCTCCTGCTCTTTTGCCCCCGATGCTGTGCCTTTGAATGGCAAATAGTGCCCGGCAGGATCCACCTTCAAGACCGTTGGGCCCTTTTCATCATCCACGCCCACAATCAACAATACCACAGCCAATGGGCGCATACTTGCGCTTTGCGTATTCACCTGGGCCAAATCTGCCATACGTTTGGCAAGAACTGCGGGTGGAACTGAGAATCCATACTTGAATTCAAAGTCGGCAGCCTCGTACCGTAAACGTTGAATAGCACTCTTGACATCGGCCAGCATCCCCGTAGCCAACACACCGATTTTAGGTGTAATGTTATACACACTACTGACACTTTTAGGAACGACCAATCGATCCGGCACCTTACGCTGTGTGACTACCACGCATGAATCCGAGCCGCGTAGCGCAATGCCCGTGAGGCCGGAGGAGGAGGCGGCCTTGAAGGCGTATTCCATTTGATAGAGACGGCCTTGGGGGGAAAAGATGGAGATGTGGTGATCGTAATTGGAATCGCGCGACATGATTTAGTATTACTTTCTTGGAGGACGAAATGGAAATGGTAGTAGATGATAAAACAACGGGATGGAATGGATGTGGTTTGATGATGATGTTGTTGTGGTGGAGAGTTTTGATGAAAGCCAAAGAAGGCCTATCCTGAACCTTTGAAGCGAAATCATGCCATTGTTACTCCATATAGACGTATTAAGTAAGAACGGACCCTATTTGAGACCCGTTTTAAGATACAAGGTGTGGAAATTGAAAGAAGCACTTTAAATGGCCATATGTTAGTTCATGTTAGAATGACGATTAATAGATCTCAGGTTTTATGAACTATGGACTTTAACATAGCCTGAATCTCATGTCATGTAAGTATGTAGCTTCTTGTGTTGGACGCAATCTTGAGCACTCTTTAGGTCATGACAGGCCATGTGTACAATGTCAATATCCACGTTGTTCATAGAGATCAAAAATGGGTGGGAGACTATCAGATTGAGTCAGACCTACAAGCTGCCTTGGCAGAGTCATTGTAAATTGTATATTCGATTCTATTCCTAACCACAACATTTATTCAACACAAAATGAACTGTTGTGCCATTGTCCAAGTTTGTGCAGCATCACCGTCTTGTTGATTTCTTCAATCCAATACGAGTGCAAGAATGATTCCTCTTAGAATGGACGTGAGAGCGAGCCTGGGCATTTGGTTCTCTGTAGATTCAAGATACCGTTCCGTGAAAAAGTAGATTCACTCTCGCTTTTGCTTCATCTTGTTCAACAGTGAAGTACAACATTCCATTGAGAATACCACACAACACCCAACCAAAAATACCGATATTAAATGCGTTAGTTCTTCCACCCAGTTTACCAATCATCCAAGCTACGAATGCTGGCCCAAGGCCTCTTCCGAAATCATCAAACGTATTGAGTAGAGCAAATGCCATGCCTCTCATATGTGGCTCAGTCACATTTTGCAACGTAGATTTAACTATTGGACCTGTTATCGCAGAAAATGCGCCAGCAGTAAAAGCTATGAGCCCGAGGAGAGTGATAGAAGTTGTACCAGGATTTGAATTGACCAAAGCCCACATTGGAAAACATCCTAATATTGCAGATAGGCCTGACAATAGCGCTGTATACCGTGCACCATATTTAGAGTAGATATATGATGTCCCAAGTCCTCCAAGACCAGTTCCTGTAAAATTGCCAATACCGAAGACGAGGATGACAAGAGTTGCTCCCTGTGCACAAACAATCCAGGAATGGAAAATTGAATGCATCAGCATTTAAATGAACAGCATTTGATAAATCATACCTCAACAGACATGCCTCGATCTGAAGACATGTAATCATTTAAATACGTGTTGATTATGCCCCAAGGAATGCAACCCGGAGCTCCTTGGAAAATTGCCAACAGCACCGACGGACACTTGAATAGAGCTCTTATTGTGATTAGTTGTGGCATTAGATATCTGCTATGAAAAAATGTATAACCAGAGTCCCGACCTACAAACTCTCCATCATGGCTAGATCTTGATGAATCTGATAAATTTGATACCTGGGTGTTCAATTGAACGTACTGTCTAGAAATATTTGTATTTGCAGATGTGTGTTCAAGATTTGTCTCGTCGGTATTTTGTAATGATGTATGCAGTTGCTGCAATTGCTTGCTTTCATTACTGTCCATAATATTAATATTTGAATTTCTCTCATTTTGTCCTCGATTCTTCATCTCGTATTGTTTATCAAAGCATCCATCGTTTTGTATTTCGTCGGTAGTATTATTGAGCACTAAATTGATATGTTTATCAGCTCCACCACGTTCAACTTCGTCCACAAATATCCAAACTAGAACTGCACAAATGACTGCTGGGATGCTAACCACTAGAAAGGGTATTCTAAAAACATAAATATAAATATTAGGACTGTAACGGTTGAACAAATGAGTAACACCGTCGCAAAACATAACTTACCTCCAGCCAAACTTGGGCCCTAAAACGCCTGCCACCCTGCCCAAACGATATCCCAATTCCACAGCCCATACTTATAGCTCCACTCACCCAGCCCCTTTCGTTCGATGCATAATAGTCTCCCAATACAGAATAAATCAGTGGCAACGCGCCACCAACACTACAGCCTGTCAAAGCTCTACACCAATACAACTGATCGTACGTTGTCACAAAATATGTTGCCATACATGCCGATTCTCCGACGAGAATGACGAATAAGAACAGCAACGATCGTCGATGATAGATGTCGGCCAAACATCCCACAATAAACGATGCGGGTACTCCAATCATGAAGAAGGCAATTGCTATGTCACCTCCTAGCTGTTTGTCGCGTTGTAAGTCGTCAAGATTGAATTCGTGCGCAATATCTGAGAGGTTTGGAGAGAGGAGATTCTGATCAGCGAAAAGGAGTGAAGTGGTGACGAGGTAAAGCGCAGTTGCTAATGTTCTTTGTCGAGAAAAAGATGATTGATTCATTGGATTGACAGACGACTTCTGTTCGCAGTGGCTCCATGGCATTGGCTCTATTGATGAAGTTAGGCGGTGGGCGGTGACTGGTGACTGGTGACCGGTGACCGGCGACTAGCCGTTTCGGTTTAGGGGGCTTGGGGGCGCCCCCCCGAATACCACCGTCTC
>JALLPH010000664.1:0-16218 GCA_036939855.1 Cyclotella choctawhatcheeana
GTGGATGTGTAGATGTTGGAGTGACGACACTTCCGATGTCAACAGTTGCTGCATTACGCATTAGACCACATGATGGTGATTGAGTTGGTCTTGTAGGTAGTGTGAGACGCTGGAGATAAAAGGAATGAACGCTACGCCTTTTGCCATTGTGTGGACACTTTGCATAAAATACACAATGATACAGTTGATGGGCGCTTGGTTTCTCAAAAGTACCACTGTAAGCTTGAAGAGCTTTCACTATGTTTGGTCGCTTAATTTGGGTATCGTTCTTGAAAAGTTGGTACCATGATTCATCGCAAATCCACCGGTCGCTGTAACGTGCGCGCTTATGTGGCTCTTGTGTAATCAAGCTGAGAACCAATCCATTGGAACGGGTCTGCAGCGTAGAATCCTTCGCCATTGTGTTGGGACGTTTGTAGTGTGAGTTATAATGGGGGCGAACGTCACCTAAAAGGTTCAAAAGATGCGTCAGATAGTACTGAATCTATGGAGTGTTTAGGATGACGACGGCCCCCAACACAGCCAATGATATTGCGAAAACAGCCAATATCATTTTTGTGGGACATGGTTGTATCGTGTAGATTGTTAGACGACTGATGTTCGGCACAAGATCGGCAAGTGAGTCGCATCCAAAAATAATTTGAATTTTACAGGTATATCCTATGCAAACCAAGGGCGTGGAACAGCTGTATTGGGCGTGATGGGCACAATTGTGAATGGCGGGATATGATTTACCTGTCAGATAATCCATTTTATATAGATTAATTCAAATGATAATCTCAATCATTAAAGGTAATTATTAATGTCCCCAGGAGACAACTAAACGCACGTACATAAATGATGGCCGGCAACAGTTTGCATCGCAGTGTAGATGATGCAGGCCCCAGACGATGAGATAGTAAATGCTGGCGAAGATGCAAATAATGACCAAGGCGATCCCAACGACACCAATCAACTCAGTATAGAGGATGAGTCCGTTAGGCAAGCAATACTTGACCGCTGCACAAAGATTCGGCCATCCCTGGCAGCTATGATGGAACTTGGCGCCGAAGAGTCTGTCAGGGCAATGTGGGAATCCGAGAGGAATAGGCCGCCTTCGCCACCTGTAGAGTTGTCATCTGACATGTCTATGGAAACCATGAATGCGTTGTTAGCATCTAATTTGGTGAAGCTAACATCTGCAGAAGAGGAACGAGCACAAAGTGAAAGTTGCTATCCCATCTTTAAGGATATGCGTGATGACTTTCGTCGTCAAGCTTATCTGTATGATGGTATACCCTTCAAAATAGTCAATCCAACTCCGTTAAGCGCTGCATATAAAACTTACCACCACTGCGAGACAATAGATTGGGGACCGTTAGCGGGATGGGAGGTACCACCTGCAATAGAATCAAAAGGTAGTGGTTATATTTTCTTCAGAATAGTCACGACTGCATTGAATCAAAACGATGTTAGAGGAGATCTTGTTTTCTTTCCGGACAGCGACGACGAAGAAGTATTAAAATACGATGAAGTAGAAGGGGGAATCTCGGACGACATGAGCGTCAGCACTGAAGATGGGCACCAATCTGATGGAGATGATAATATTAGTTTTTCTGGACATAATGGAGACGACGAGTATCAATCTGATGATGAAGAGATGATTTCAGATGAAACGAATGAGAATAATGTTGATTACCAATCAAATGAGTTAGATGTGTCAAACGAACGCGACCAACAACCTGGAGGAGATGACGATGTTAGTTTTTCTAGTGAAGGAGAAGAATCATGTTCCGAAATAGAATCCTTTATAAAAAAGAATGCGGCATTTCTCGAAAAGCATAGTATACTTCAATTCAGCATGCGAAGTTTTGAACCAGATGAAGGATATAAAGAAAATAGTTGGTGGTTGTCGGATTGCTTTTCTTCATTTTCCGTCACCAATAATGAGGATGACGAACAAAATAGAACTGAAGGAGAGAATGGCTTCGTCACTGTTTTCCAAGTGAATGAAACAATGGCATTTGAAAAGGGGAGTAAGCAAAAATTTATATCGCTTGAGAATCCACGTAACTATGGTACAGATAAAGGCTCATATCATGCGAAACAATGGCCCAGAGACTTTTTTCCCAACGAAGACAACAAACGGCGAATGCAAGTGTTAGAGAGAATGAAGGCGTACCGTGGCTCTTGGATTGCAAAGCTACTGTCTCCATCTGGCAACAATTTACCAGAAGTAGTTACAGAGCTCATAGCCCAATATCTTACAACATCACCTCCTCCGTATTTGATTGTTCAGAAAGGAGATTTGATACTATTGGCTAGATACACTGATTCTGTACCAGACCCAGACGTGCCAGATGAGCTGAGCAACTGTATTACTCGGGAACTTCTTGTACTTGCTCGTTCGCTTACTTGACTTGAAAAGTGTGATCTATTAGTGGGTTATGTCCAATGTCCATAAATCGAGCAATTAATCCTGTAGATTTTTTTCATGTGGTACATTATATGACCTCCCTGCCACACATTGACTTTGTGAGCCGCATACCATGTCCTGTGTTGGAGGAACAAGGTGAAACCGAGGTCAAGGACGACAGATGGAAGGTTGAATTTGCAGGTGGTTGTGTCATTGGAAATACCTAGCAGACAAATTTGTTAACATATCCATCAATCTTTCTTTCTTATTTCATTTCATTTCATACTTTCACTTGGTGAAACTGATAGAGGGTGGGATTTCATGGTGGGAAAGCCCACGGACAACGCCCACCAAATTTAACTCGCACTAGATACATCAACTGTTTCTTTGACAAATTTTCGATTCATATTGTATTGAAGAATTTGGAGCAAAGGTGGTCAAGAAGGGACCTTCCTTTTGTGGTTAGGAGTGTGCGGACAAGAAGGGTGGCACAGTGTGGAGGTAGAAATACTGGAACAGAGGTACCATTAGTAGTATCAGTTAGATTTGTATGGGTATCACACAACAATGTATTGAGTAACAAATTTCGTTTAGCAGTTAGAGCTATTTGTCTATTTTGTCGACGAGTAAGAACTGCCAATCTGTGCGAAACTGAGCCGCTTCAGTGTTTTGTTCGTTAGTTTAAGCTTATAATCCCAATCAATCCAAACAAGTAAATAGTCACTCTTCTCACACAGAGTAGAGGCGGAAGGTGGTGGTGGTGTGTGGTGTACTCTACCATCTACCAGCTTGTGAAGTAAAGTGAATGAGTGTATGCTTGCAATGTGGTAAAGTCAAGGTGGTCTGGATTACACTATGTAGCTTAATGAAGGTGGTTAGAAAACCAGCTGCTTGGGTTGGTGGGCTAGAGCATAGGAACAACTTGGAACCTGGTTGGGGATTAAAGAGTAGTCTGATGATTGAAGCATCTGAATAATTGTGCAAAAGAGGAGCTAGCTGCTTAATGCTTGGAAATATGTAGGTAGTATATCATTTTAATTTTAATCAAAGAATGCCACCTACCAATGAGTCGAATAACATATCTGAGTCAACCTGACCCAGAAGTAGGGCAGTGATGGTTCCTGATGTCCACAGGCAGTGGGCAGAAACATCGGATGGAAGAAAACCGAGCTGGGTCATTTAGCACACATTATTTCATTTCACTCATTTTTTTACACAAGTGGTGAGTATGAAACAAATTTGGGCATGGACAACAGAGATCTGTCACCAGAGACATGTGTGATGGAATGGCAACCTGTCTGATTATCAATCTTATCATCTTTTTTCATACTTATAATAAGTACAATCATCAAAGATAATTAATGAAATTTCCATCTTGACCATGAGACCACGCCAACAATACTGGGTAGATCATTATGGCCATGAAACGAGTTCAATTAATCATGTGAGATTTTCATCGATACAAACCTTCCCGCCCCACGTTGACTTGTGAGTTGTGTACCAAGGTCAAGGACGACAATGGTTATGTCATCATGGATGATATAATGTTTATTTATTGATAGAAGCTTGTGGGGAAGTTGGGATTGAATATTGCAGGTGGGTGGTGGGTGTGTCATTGGAAATACCTAACAGGCAAATTTGTTAGCCTTATTCTTTCTCATTTCATTTGTCATACTTTCCATTTACACACAGCCCACCAAATCCATTCTCACCATCCACTATTTTCGATTCATCTCAACAGTCACATCAACCACGTGAAGACAGAAAAGCCCCTGCTTCATCTGGCTCCTCTCGATCACTACTTCTTGTTGAAATCAACTAGGGTTTATTCCAAGTCCAGCCATTTTTAGAGCGAATCTTTACACTGCATGCAGGCCTTCACATTCCTTCACATTCCTACACCTCTCATTATAAAAAAGATCCCACAATAATATAGACATGGCAGAAGGATACAGTCCCCCAGCCCTCGAGGTGGACACGACCACAGAGCAACAACAACAACAGCAACCCCAGCAACCTGATGAGAATAAAACACCGCAAGGAGGAGGAGGAGATTTATTCGCCGGTCTCACCGTCTCGCCTTCCAAACGCACTGCACCACTCGACACTGATGAGGCGCCGGCAGTAGCGGACATTGCCGCCGATACTACCAACAATACTACTAACAATAACGTCAACAACAACAGCGAAGCGGAGGAAGAAGAATTAAAACAACCGTACGACATGTCCCGATCTCCCACGCCGATACTGTCCAATGTTTCCGCCGAGGGTATCGCCGCCGCCGCATCTGCTGCCTCTTCTTCGCCTCAACACAAAAACAACAACAACAACGCATCATCCAACAAGTCATTCAAGAAATTATCGTCATTATCGTCAATACCCCATCCCGATCAAACATTACGTCTATTACGTAAATTCCATACCAAATCATGTCCGTATATACCGTCGTATTGCGGGGGTAGCAAATCGTCGTCGTGGTTCGGATGGGTATTTGGTAGTGCCGCCGAAGCGGTGGCGGATGGCGATGTCAGGATGGAGGTGTTTCGTGTTTTTAGCAATGTGGTCAAGCCCGATAATGACGATAACGATAACGGTAGTAGTAGCACCAGTAACGGCAGTGGTAGAGATGAAAACGATGCAGTCATCGAATCGATACTGGGAGCATCCAAGAACGATTCCCCATCCAAGGCACGTCAATCCTTATCGGCCTTTGTCGATGTCATGACTACCTGGTGTCGTTCTTCGGCCGAATTGGCATTGTTGATGGAGGGGAATGATAATGATAATGTCGGTCATAATAATAATAGTGGTGATTCGTCATCATTTGAGGAATTGTTGGCGTTGGCAATGGATACTGCCTCGGCGCTTGTGGCGCATGGTTGTTTGGATGAGGTTTATTTCAAGGACGACGATAGTAGCATTGCAAATGATGATGATAGTGATGAGGAAGATGTGATGGGGGATAGCAGCAGCAGTCCGGCATTACTCAAAAAGACGGTCAACGTATTGGCAGAATCGGTCTTTATTGCCGATTTATCGAGCGAGGCTGCCGAATTGTCGGCAATGAAATTTCTATTAACGGCTGGTTGTCGTGTCAGTAGTACATCATCATCATCTTCTTCTTCAACAAACTCCAATGATTCCAACAAGAATCATAGTAATTCTTCGAGCGGTCGTACTACGACGAATAACAGTCCTCCCGAGCCCATGTTACGGGGGACGCATCTACTTCAAGCCATACGAGTGTGTTATCACGTATACCTGAATACCGGATCAGTACCCAATAAAACAACGGCCAAGGCGGCATTACAACAGATTACAACCAGTGTCTTTGTTCGATTAGAAAAGACAATTGAGAATGGGGCGTTGGAAGATAGGATGTCAGTGGGTTCGGAGAATGCGAATGCGGGGGAGGAGGATAATGTTGTTGTTGTTTTGGGGAAAGAGAAGAAAAGTAAGGCTAGTAATGCGGCGGCGGCGTTTCCGACGCAAGATCATCGTGATGCGTATTTGGTCTTGAGATCATTGTGTAAATTGAGCATGCAGACAAAACAGGAGGGAGGTGGTGGTGGCGCTGTGTCATCCTCGGCCAATGCTTCATCAGACAATACTGCTGCTTCTACCAACAATGAATCATCGTCCACACAAACAGCACCGACAACATTATCATCAGCACCATCCAACGAAGATGACCCCGCCTTTGAATCACGCATCCTTGCCCTAGAACTACTCCTACACCTCCTCCGTCACTCCTCCGCACCCTCAATTCTACGTGCCGGGTCCGAATTCAATTACGCCATTCGTCAATACCTCTGCACGAGTTTACTCAAAAATACCACCAGTGTCGACACAACCATTGTCGAATTGAGTCTACGACTATTCGTACCTCTCATTCGTCATTTTCGATCCCTCCTCAAGAATGAAATTGAAGCATTCGTTACCAATGTATTCTTCGTTATACTCGATTCGAAGAATAGCACTATTCAACACAAACTGTTGGTGGTAACCCTGTTCGAGGAGATATGCAGCGATTCCACCACCCTGGCGGAAATATTTTTGAATTACGATTGCGATCTGTCGGCGGTGGACTTGTTCCAACGAATCGTGAATGCCCTGGGACGGGTGGCACGCGTGGGTCTCACCGATACCACGGGATCGGGCACGGCGTCTTCGTTGCAGTATGTGGCTGGAGCGGGAGCGTTACGGGCCGAGAAGAAACGGCAGGATCATCGAGAGTTACGATTGGCGGCTATGAAGGCGTTGCGACAGGTATTGGCAAGTTTGCATTCGAGTATTGTAACGCAGGTGGGGGGTGGGGGGAATAGCGGTGATATTAGCGTTGATGAGGTTAGCAAGAAACTGAAGTTTGCAAATGATGGTAATAATGGAGATCATTCGGATGCCGCTGCGGACTTGGATGACACGAATAAGACGGAGACGTCGCAGGATGCAAATGCTAAAAAGTCACTGGTGGAAATGTACGATTCGAAGAAAAAGAGACGAGAGGAGGAGTCACAGGCAGCACTTAAGTTCAATCAAAAACCAATGAATGGGCTGACATACGCGGCAGAATGTGGTCATTTGGACGTAGACGATCCCGTGGATGTTGCCAGATATCTCCTGTTGAACAAAGATGTTTTTGAAAAGGCTCAAATTGGAGAATTCCTAGGACGCGAAAAAGAGTGGAAAGATGGATTTGCGCTGAATGTATTGAGAGCTTACGGCGATGCACTTGATTTCAAGGGCATGGCTTTTGATGAGGCCATCCGTTACTATCTAAGTGGATTCCGTTTACCTGGCGAAGCACAGAAGATTGATCGAATTATGGAGGTGTTTGCTGCGAGGTATACGGAACAGAACCCGACAACATTTCCCACAGCCGATGCTGCCTTCATCCTAGCCTTTTCAATTATCATGTTGAATACCGATCTTCACAACCCCGCTATCAAAGAAGATCGCAAGATGACAATTCAAAGCTTTCAGCGCATGAATAGTGGAGTCTGCGATGGAGGTGACTTTCCTGATGAGATGCTTGCGGACATTTTTGAAAGAATCAAAACGAACCCCATTAGTTTGAAGGAAGATGACGACGCACGCGAGAGCGCTGGCATTAGTAGCGCTGGGGCAAGTTCATCGGCTTTGTCCACTGCAAGTGACTTCTTCTTTGGCAGCCATTATGTCGAACAGGAGAAGACCCGGGAGAAAGACTATCAGAAAGAGGGAGACCAAATCATTCGTGACACTGAGTCTATGCTCAAGCGAAGAAGAAAGGCCAACAAGCATGGAGTTGGAAAGGCTCATGGTGGAAAATCTTTGAATACTTCTTTCAAACGATCTGCATCAGCATCAATTAAGTTCGTAGGTACAGCTGACTCAGGATTGAAAGATGAGTATGTCACTCCCATGTTTGATGTCACATGGGGACCCGCACTTGCTGTTTTCTCGACAGCAATTGAGTCGGCCAATGGAACCGATGGAATTCTTGCGCAAATAGCCACAGATGAAGAAATGGACCATGCCATTGACAATGCAACAGCCTCAATTGACGTTTCGCTGAATGGATTTCAACTTGCCATTTGTATTGCAGGGCTTTGTGGTAATACAACTGCTCGTGATGCTTATGTCCGCGCGTTGTACAACTTTACTCTGCTAGGAACAGGACGTCTGCTAGCTGACAGGCACGTTCAGTGTGTGCAGTTTTTATTACGTCTTGGTAAAGCTGACGGTGAGCTCATGGGTTCTGCTTGGGAGCACGTCTTCAGAGCAATCAGTGAAGTTTCTAGACTCCATCAGGTATGGGAAAGTATGGCACGAAGTGAAAGACGAGAACTGAAGGCAAAGGAGAAGGCATCGAGGGCATCAGAAAATCCCGCTCTTAATGATGATGACGGCGATGATTCGGACAGCGATATACAATTGGAGGAGGAAATGGACAAACACATGATTGACGAGGCCAATGCTCAATCTGTTCATGAATCCATCCCCCCTAGTCTAGTCGACTCTATATTCAATAGATCGTCTTCACTTTCTCGCCGTTCTCTCAAAGAATTTGTGTACGAGCTATGTCGTGTGTCTCGCATGGAGATTTCAGGATACGGCGGCCATGTTGGAAGTGATGCAAACGATGTTGATTTGTCGAATGAACATTATATGCAACGGCATGCTCATCCGACAGAAAAACGGGGTGTCAGTGGCAATCAACCTGCTATTTACAGCCTGCAAAAATTGGTTGAAGTCACTCACTTTAATATGGAATCTCGGCCTCGTCTAATATTTGCTGATATATGGGAAACAATTTCTACCCATCTGACGAGTACAGCTCTTCACGAAGAAGCAGCAGTTGCAATGTATGCAGTGGATTCACTGCGCCAGCTAAGTATGCAATTTTTAAGCCGGGATGAATTAGGTGTGTTTGAATTTCAACGCAGATTTTTGGCCCCACTTGAAACCATTATGGCAAGAAGTACACATTCCGAAGTCAAAGAGCTTCTCCTTAATTCAGTTGAGCAAATTATACAGAAGTATGGGTTTGATGATGAGGGAGATGTTGCCGCTGCAGAATTTAACAAAAAAGACAGGGATCATCTTGGTACTCTTCGCAGTGGTTGGAGATCTGTTTTGATTGTTCTGGGCACTTCTGGTCTAGACAAGAATGATTTCATCGCCACTCAAGGATTTAGTTTGCTGCAAGATCAAATTAAGCACTGCATTGCTTCATGCAGCAAAATGAGTGCTAACAATGCATCCGGCTCACTCTTGTCAGAACATTTTGTGGATCTTGTTGACGCCTTGCTGCTTTACGTGTCCGGCCCAAGGCCTGACCTAAGCTCTAAGGCCATAGATAATCTTCTCCAACTGACAGATTTATTAGCTGATGGCAAAGTGCCTCTGAAGTCCTCTGCTCGTAGAAAGTCACATCTAGCTTCAGTTGGCGGTGGTGTTGTGACTTCAGATGATGGTTCATCAAATAACGAACTTGAATTTTGGTGGCCGTTGCTCCTAGGTCTTTCCCAAACAATGGGTGACCGCAGAAGTGAAGTCAGAATTAAAGGATTAACCACTCTTCTGGCTATCATCAACAAGCACTTCCTCACGCCATCGAATGGATCCGAAGGAGGAGATGATGAGACTTCACCAACGAACGGTGACATGCAAACACTGCAATTGATTTTCAGAGGTGTTCTTATCCCAGCTCTCGAGTATGAAGAGATTGACGGCAATAGCACTTCTGGTTTTGCACCGGAACTACTCCCGACAAAGTTTGTTCATTACATTACTCTTCCTCCGAAGCCTAATGCTGACTCTTCATCGAAAAAAGATCAATGGATCAATACAACATTTGAGCACCTGATTGACGGGTGTATATCAATATGTATACGCTCCCTAGATACATTCGGTAGTGATGCATTAATTGAAGAAGTGCTTGCCATGCTTAACAGCTGCCTTCTGTCTGATTCAGGTCATTTGGCTGTTAAAGGTCTCAGAAGGCTGCAGCAGTTTGTCACTACTGAGCTGAATCCAAAAGATGTATCTGATGATACCTGGGCAACTGTGTCGCACATGCTAGTTAGAGTGTTGTCAGTCAGAGGTCTACCACTGTTGTCGACTCCCAATGTAGAAGGAATTTCGGAAGAAAAGAAGGAAGAAGTGCTACAAGAGCATAATGAATCCATGAATGAATTTATTCGTGAGCAACAATTCTTCTCCAACCGAAGATATATCGGATGTAATGGTGCTATGGTCATAGGATCTCTGCTGAACAATGGAACTATTGTAAAAAGCATGGGAGTGCGCTGGCAAATCTTCCTCATCAGTGGATTAGGTCAAGGCATACGAGACTGGGAAAGAGCTGCGGCTATAATCGACAGCAAAGTTGGTCCAACTGATGGAGCGGAGGAGCCGTAAGTAGTTCCAATGTAGAACTCCTTAAAACATCATGTCCAATGTGTCTCATTTGTGTACTAACTCTCTTTTTTTGCACGGATCATTTAGACCACATTACCTGGAAAATGTCCTCTACGGACGACGATTAATGGCTGAATTCCTCGTTGATCTCATGATGAATCAAGAAGCTACTACTCTCAGGTCGACAACTTGTCAACATGTTTTGAAAGAAGAGACGGATGAATTAGTAAAAGCTTTCATCAAAAAAGAAGCCAATGGCTCAGCTTCTGCCATAGACATGAGAAACATTACAAAAATTCTGTCTAATCTATTCGATTGTCTCAACAATCTCAGTGATGAAAAGATTGCCACAATGAAATGGATGTCTCCTGTGTTGAGCAAGTGCATCCAGACGAATGATGGTACTATTCGGGCATCGGTACAAATTTTATTGCAGAGGTTGCTTGATGGTGCAAAACCTACAGCAGCCAGTGCAAAAGTTGAAGGCACATCAGTCGAAGAGAAGGCGTAAACAATGCAACTATTGTAGTTTTGGCTTAATGTAATACCATTAGATATGCTGCAAATTTTCATCCCGTCCAATATATTTAGCTGTAATTATAAAAGTCACAACAGACTTGAAAGACTCGTTTTAGCAGTTAAAGGCGAGGACAATTCTATACTTAGCTCATCTTGCGCTACTCCATAATAGCCAACAAGTTGTCATACTATCGTTAAACCACACTCATTTTTTCTCCATAATATGCTTCACCTTCTTTTTCTTTGCAATCTATGTACATGTTCAATGGATTCAAACACATTAGACTCGGCATAGCAAACACAAAGTGACACTACAACAATAATAAACGAATAAAATTATTTACTCACCATGTCATTATGAGCCTTCACCCTCTCCGCAGCAAGAGCATTCGTCTCTTCCACCTTCTTACTCATCATCTTTTGAACCTCATCCATAATATTCCCCGTATCCTGTCCCGGCACGGGTTTAGGTGGATCCCATATCCCCAATGCTTTCTTCACCGCTCCGTTCTTAAACAAGACAGCCTGTCCGAACGACCACGTATTATTCACTGTCCAATAAACGAATACGCCGGCATTAAAATTCATGGTAAACGGTACCATCGCGACGGCCATGGCACGAAAAACATTTACCATCATACGTCCTCGTGCCGGATCGGATGCCATCATTTGTTCTTTCCCCACCTCGGTCATACCCAAAAATGTTATTGCCGATAGTATGGGCAATGCCATATACGGATCGGGTTGTGTCAAATCCATAAACCAATACAATCCCCCCTCAGTCAACACTTCCGGAAAATAATCGGGTGCATTCTTTAATCCTAAAAACATGCTAATAAAAAACGGTGCCGATACCAAAGGTGGTACCAATCCCATTAACGGATTACAATCGTATCGTTTAAATAATGCTTTTGTTTGATTCATGTAACGTTGTTGACTTTGCATATCGACACGTGATCCCATGGCATCCAATGCTTCCTTCATTTGTTTTAATTCCGGTTGCATATGTGCCATTCGGGAGGCGTTGCGTTGTCCTAAGGCGAAGAGGGGGAACATTAGTATACGAAAGGCTAGTGTGGTGATGCCGATGGTTATGGCGTAGGGATGATCGTAGAGTGCATGTTCGTGGATGTAGTTTAGTAATACTAGTACTTGATCGGATGGCCAGGAGGTCGGTTCAAAGGGTATCGCTGTGGCGGTGATGGGGGGTGATGTGAGGTCGGCGGCGTGGAGTACGGAGGAGATGGCGGTTTCGGCATGAGCTGCGGCATCATCTGTAATATTGGATGGGTCTATGTCTAGTTCGGGAGCGATGGGTTTGGATCCGAAGCTGGGGAGGGAGTTGGAGCTCATGTAGCGTATTGATGCATGATGATGTGAACTTGTATTTGTTATCGGTGCATGATGTAAATGCACATCGGGGCGTCGTCGATCGAGAGCATCCGATGCGAGTGCTCCGGTGTAGGATTTCAATAGTGATGATGGTGAAGACAGTTGAAATGATCTTGCTCGTTGGGAAGAGGCTAGGCGATAAGAAAAAGCTGATCTTATCATATTTGTTCTAAGTAGTAATGGAGGTCAAAACGATGGCGAATGGAGGCGACGGTGAAAATCGAAAATGAGAGGGATGATTGATGATCTTTAGCTACATAGGACTTTTTACAGGATGCATGAACAATCTTGGCATCTCTTCATGCTACCGCTTAAAAAAATGTGCTCCAGATAAAAACGTGCTCCAGCACTAGCTTTCACCTAGTTATTTTGTTGACCGCGCGATTTTCGCACGAATTATACAAAATTACTATCGCCGACGGCTTATTTAATATGACAGGTAATCATATAAACCTTAATAAATGTATACCTATATTTTTGCCGAAAGATACGAAAGTGCTCGAGCACGTTTTTTTAACCGGTAGCATGTATCTTACCTTCTTATTTATCCTAAATTCATACAGTTTGATTTATTATTTATTTTAATATTATAGGTATTCACCATTTTAGGTAAACTAACTGGTCAACAACCAACAACTCGCCAACTCCCAAATCATCCCCAAATTCCAAACCTCACCTCTGTTAACACTGATCCGAATACAGTGTAGCTCAAGTAAACTGAAATCAACAAAATCTCTAAAAAGATAGATAGAAGAAAACAAATGAACAAATGGATACTTCATACATAATATCCCAAGAGACATCATCATCACCAACAGCAGAAACAACAAACAACTCATCATCAGATGATGATCACTGGTCCTTCACCGATATCGGTGGGAAAACCCGTCATCGTCCACTCTCACGTGATCTCTCCCCCCACGTCACAGACGAGGTATTCAACAGCATTTCGCATTTAAGTGCCGCCATGCTATCGTTGTTGGGGACTACGTTACTAATTGCACGTTCGGGAAAAGACGTATGGAAGATTGTTAGTTTTAGTATCTATGGAGGGTGTTTGATTGGATTGTTTGTTTGTTCGGCCTTGCATCATTCCATTGATAGTAGTGATAAGGTGAGCGATATTAGTCACAAAGCCATGTTTTGTTTGTTTAATTTGCATACATGTACGTTTCGCATGACATGAAAAGTAAACTCTGACCAAAAAACCATCCGTGATGTGAACCCATATCTCTACAATCACATGTCTGATTCTACAACAAAAGGTGGAAGAAAGGCTGAGATTACTCGATTATCTCGCAATATATCCACTAATAGCAGGTACATTCACCCCCCTCTGTCTAGTATTCCTCCACGACACAGTCATCGGATGGTCCTTCTTCGGTGTTGCATGGTTCTTATCCCTCCTGGGAATGTTTTTAACAATTAACAACGGAGTACAACGTATACCCAAATGGTTTTCCATGACAATGTACATAACTATTGGATGGATTGGAGGCTTTTTAATGCTTTGGTTATTACCATATATACAAATAAGTGGTATGATGTTATTCTTAAGTGGTGGATTGGCGTATACCGTCGGGGGAATCATTTACGTTAAGGAAAGTCCTAATCCCTATCCGGGTGTTTTTGGATTTCATGAGATATGGCATATTTTTGTTGTTTTGGGGGCCGCATTTCATTACTTTGTCATGTACTTTTATGTGCTGCCATGGGAAGATTGATTTATAAAAATTGTGTATAGATGTATAGAGGCATGTTGTATTGCATATTTTTAGATCCATACACAGAATGCACATGCGTATATATTTGAGGTATATGGCCAATTCATTTCTTCCGGACCAAAAATGATCCATTTGCATATTTGGTTCCGGCTGCCTCTTTACCGTACCACCACTCAATACCCTGCTCTTCTTGTTGGAGAGTCAAGTATGCCTTGACAGCATTAAACAACACTCCACCGGTTTTGGAATTGCCGCGTTTTTGATGTCCAGCTTCAATGTGACTGCCCATCCCAGCAATGACCCAAACCTCTTCACATTGGTTCAAAGCCGGGAAGAGATATCGATCGAGTACCGTAGTGATAGATTTGGCAGACTGAAAATGCACATCTATAAGCGTTACTTTTCCACCCGGAGTTGATCCTTCGAGAGAAGTGGGTATAGATACATTGGAAAGATAGGACTCGTGCTGTTTGTTAATGGCTTCGTATCTCTCAATCGGGTTAGGATGAGAGATGAAATAGTTTGAATTATCGGTGGAGGGTAACCAGCATTCTTTCGGCATGATTATAGTTGAGCTTTTCTTTCCCTTGGCAGTAGATGATGAAGTAAGAGGCGTATTGTTGCTTGTTGAAATTGATCTAGCTTGGGGTGCTGGAGGTTTTGACGCCACCGTGGCCCAACCAGTGTTTGACTTGACCGCATTATTGCTTGTTTGCCACGCAGATGAAAAATCGGCCGATTGTTTCTTATCTCCATTCGCTAACAATTCTGCAGGAGTGGGATCTGCACTGGTTTCCAGTTGGTACCTCAATGCTTCCTGCTCTTCGAAACGGGCTTGAGCGTTTTCTCCGTAGAGTACTTCATACACCTCTTCTAAACTTCTTCGCATTCCTTCTTCGTCGTACCAAGGATCGATATCAGATTGAAACCATGTGGGAAAGTTGCACCCCATCTTTTTCCATTCTTCGAACGTTTCCGGGTCTGAGCTTATATTGTTACGGCCTGCTGGGTTCCACGACTGTATCGTGGCATCGAGATCACGTAATTGAACAGGTGCATCATTGTGATTGACTTCATTGCTACTACCCGGTGGTATATACATCATATTGTACACGTCCCAAGGATCTCTTTGCATTCCGCTAGTGTAAAACCAAATATTGTTGACTTGATTCACATCTAAATGCGATGGAGCGGGACAGCTTTGTGCCAGCCATTCCTCATAGGACGGTGTGTTTATAGAGGAATCTATGTTGTGAGAAGAAGCCAAGTCTAATCTAGAAACTGCCGAAGCGGTTTCATGCGTGTATGTCTGTTCCTGCTCATTGTAAGCGCTCTCATACGGATGAAAGTATAGACACCCTTCTGTCACACAGGAGTCTCCATAAGAGCAGAGTTTTTGTTTGTATTTAGCCTTGACAGATGCCGCCTCTTCTTCTCCGGGGTGACGGTTCATACTGGAGTTCAGATAACGTGATATGTGTGTAAGAGCAGCAAAATCGATGAGAAGCGATAGAGTAACAAAGGGGTAAAGAGCACCACTAAATTTACTCACCATTTATTCCCGTATCCACAAATACCAGCTATAAAAGGTAAGCAGATTTTGCTCTTGGGATCCTCGTAGTAACTCTCATATGCCGTACCAGCGGGGGGATGACGGAAGGCGCACCCCTTACGTGTACACCCCGCTCCATAGGCACACTTGGGGACTTGCTGCTTCGCCTTGGCTCGTGAATTTGCCTTTTTACTCCCCGTGGCGATGGTTAGGGGTTTGCCCCCTCCGTTGCGGATGGTGTTGGTGTAGGCTTGCTTCATGTTTTCTGTTTTCTGTTTTCACGGGAACGAACAGCGTCGGTGTCGGTGACGTGAAACGATGTAAAATGTACTAGGTATGGTACTGTATGGTAGTAGAGAGAGATGAGAGTAAAGATACGAAGTGTTGCACAAGGTATCAGAATAGTAGTGTATTGGAAAATACCTTTATTAAATTAATTCGATCACAATAATACCGGCAAGTCATATACCTTCATGTAGGTAGGCAGGTACCTAATGCACTTGAAAAGTATTCCCTTGAGTAGATAGTGGAGTCACCACCGAGGCTAGGATGGTACTACAGGTTGTGAGTAGCACTGATAGAGCGACACGATAAAGGGCAGGCAAATGCCAACAACCTCGACTCTCCAGAGGTATGTATAGTTTCTAGTACGATAGAGCAGGGCATAGATAATGGAGAGATGGATCCACCAGAAGAAACAGTGCCACCCCATGAGAAGAGGCGAAGAGGAA
>JALLPH010000665.1:0-16198 GCA_036939855.1 Cyclotella choctawhatcheeana
TCGTCGCGGGTTGTGGGATGCTTGGGAGTTGTGGAGAAGGCTGTATTTGATGCAAAACAGCCGGCCGAGATGGACGAATCAGAGATATTCGTCTTCGGCCGTCAGGTGTTATGGTAGCTACAGATGCCAGATGTGGGTGTGGTATCTGAGGTTCTGATGTCTTTGGAAGAATGCTCTTCATAGAAGAATTCCAACATCGACTGTGACGCAGACTGACCCAAGATTACCTCCTCACTCACGCACATATCCACCATCACAATGCAACATTTGAGAGAAGAAGAACAGTTCTAATTTCTTCTTGACGACTTTGTTAACTTCAGGCCATTCCTGCCTGTTGATCATCTTGGCGTGACTTCATCCATGATAACTCTGTCACGTTCCCCAGTCACAGGGATGTCAATACCTGCTATCTCTAGCCTCACTTTGAACGACAAGAAGGTATTGCCACAAGATCTTGAACCAGGTGTGTGTTGCCAGACATTTGTTCTTAGTTGCATTTTACTGGGTAACAGGTAATTACCCTTTTTTACTGGGTAATGCCATTTTTGTGTTGCATCTTGGTTTGGTGTGGTTCAAGGTTCCATCACTAGCTTATCTATGTGTGGTTTAATCACTAACGCATTGCTAACATGGCTTGAGTTCCTACCAGCTTTTTACCAGCATTGGCATTGAGTTAATAGCTAGTGCTGACTTGGGTTGGCTACTAGCTAGTAGCGTTAGAGTTTTTGCTAAAGCAGTTACTTTTACTTTTACTAGTATGGTGTATGGTTCACTCTAGTCTCTAGCTCTAGTGTTGGATGTTGGATATCATCGGTTAAAATTAACTAGCATTGTGTAGGAGTATCACATTCATATTAGTTGTGGCTTAATTATTTTATTGACAAAAAGTGATGGATCCTCTCAATTCTCAATAATAGGACCTAGGCTATCCCGTATCCCGCACAACACACTATCGATTTAGTGCAAGTAAGGGTTAGACACTAGTGAACACACTAGACGACGCTAGCCAAATTCTGATACGCCAAGACTGAGATTAATATCCCTTCTCATTAACAAAATAATGTCAATCTCCATGAGCATGAGGAAAGGATACTACCTTATCTCAGTGAAACTGAAAAGTGCCAGTTGTTTTGGGACTATCACTGGCCAGCGCTACGCTGCCCCTTGCCGACCCTCTAGTGACACTAGTAGCATGCAAGCAATACCCGGATCCTCTCAAAAGAGTGAAATGTCATCTACAACATGTCATGATGTCAGTCTGTTGTCTTTAGATAACTCTTCCCAATTGTAGATTATATTTCAAATAGAGGTTGATAGGTATGTGATAGGTATGTACGTCTGTTTTAGACTAAATCTTGAGCTATTTATGTGAGAAACCACTGTTCGCACCAGCTCGCATCAGTTCGCACCATTTCTTTCTCAAAATATGGTGCACCATGCGCCCCATATTGCGAACCTTCCCAATAAAGGTTCAAAAGATTCGATCTCCTCTCATGATAATCACACACTTTTCGCCGTTTCCACCAAAATGTGTGGACTTTGCTTCTGATTCGCTTCGTCATCAACCTCGCCTCTTTACACTATTTACTATTGCATGCACCGAGCCTTTCTGTTCTGAATAGTTCACTTTTCTCATTTTCTCAATAATATTAATTCGATTGACCTCCGCCTTTCTTTCCAATCTAAGAAATCATCCGATAACAACATAAACACTCGATCATGATGGCAATAAAGGATGAGAACACTCATAACAGCGGTGCGGCAGATGACGATGCCCTCGCTGCTATTGCCGATGCTTTTGATGAAACGTCATCGTTTGGGAATACTCGTCGAGTTGCCAAGACGGTGAGTTTTGTTATTATTACATGACTGATGTTTATCATTATAGTGTGTGTGTTTGTCTAAACTCAAACCTCTCTTTGAATGGAGAGAGCAGAGACAAACGGATCACACGTATCACGATTGGGCGAGGCATCCCATTAATGGACAGGAGGGTTCCTCCAAGAAAGGGGCGAATAACTTTGTGAGTGACCTTGACTTTCTTGTGATGATCTAATATCACATTATGTTTCGTTCTTGTGCCACACATTATTATTTATGGATATACTAATAACCTGAGCATAATCTTCTCTCATCGGCCTCTTTATTGTGTATCGACTCAAGCCCTCGAAGCTGCACAGGATTTTGTCCAGCCCGCAGCATGCTCATGTGATTACTTGGCAGCCTCATGGCCGCGGTAAGAAGTGTCAGCTGCTGCTTTGATGATTCTCGTGTCGTTTAGTTGGCTTTTTAAGGCTCACCTATTGTCAATCTCTCGTGTGTACACTCGTAAATACGGCTTCTCTCTATCGATTGCATGGCAACAACTGCAGCATGGAAAATCATGTGAGTTCTAATCAATATTAACTTGTAATGTTCATGTACGATTTGTTTCTTTGCAGGCGAGAAAACTGACGTAACTAAAAACTACTACTATACGACCTCGTGTCATTATATGTTTATTATACAGCAACAAGAATGCAATGGTCGAACAAGTCATTCCCATATACTTTGGTCAGACCAAGTTTGAATCCTTCACTCGTCAATTGTCCGGATGGGGATTCAAACGTTTGCATCAATCAGGACCGGATCATTACTGTTATTATCACGAGTGGTACGTTGAAAAACAGAAAACAGCTCTTGCGTTTTTTCGATGAAGTACCTATTATCTGGCGGACTTTGTCAAACCACAACTCACCAACACATTATATTTCCGCAGCTTTCTAAGAGGAATGCCTCAACTAACTCGAATGATGAAACGAGTTCAGCCCCACCTCGGTAAAATGGTACCACACATCGAAGGAGAACCCAACTTTTACGAGATGGACTTGGAACACCCCCTGCCCACCACTCCTTCCAATCCCAATCATGCCTACAACAACATTCCTCCCATGTATGTAGCCAATAATGCCTATCCACCTCCTCCTCCTCAGTACAATCCCTACCAGAACCCGTATTACGGTCACAACAATAACATGATGCCCCCTCATCATCAGGCTTCTCAACATCATTATCCCAATTATCACGGCTGCCCTCCTCCGCATCATCCATTGCAGTATCCTCCCAATCCTTATAACAACCCGTACGAGTATCCGCCTCAACCACCGCCATACCCGGGAATGAATAATCATCATTCGTACGAGGCTGCTGCTGCGGCTTCTCAACATCAACAACCGCATCAACAACAACATGAACAAGCTGGCTATTCGTACGACAGCAATAATGCTCCTCCGCAGCAACAGATGAATGATGCTACTCAAGATCATTCCGTTAATAATGAGTCTTCCATGCCTGCCGAACACGAGTTTTTGAATTAACTAATATCCCAAGATTCAAAAGGTATATATTGTATGCTCTGCTACCACTTTAAATGCAAAAACAGCATAACATCAAATGGATGACAAGAAAAAAAAACACATTTTCGCTTAATGAAATAGGAACTGACCAATGTAATACTGCACACATCATTTTTAGACGTGTAAAGGGAGAGAGAGAGAGAAAAAAACACATTTAATAACTTGGATAATAACAATTTTGAGAATTAACCTAAACACCCTCGAACCTTATCAACCCCATGTAAAGAAAACCATTTCAGTGCATAATAGATGATTACCACATGTCTGCCTCTAACAAACTAGTACTCACTTGAAACCACATTACATCTACAATAAGAATAAGACTTACAAAAGTTAGGTAACACATATCTTTATTGACCTGTTTCACCTTCAGAGACACCATTGAGAATAGCTTGTGAAGATTGTTGGTTTCAAGTCCAACAAAAACCAAAGATGACATGACCTTGTAATTCAATCTTCTTTTGTTAGACCTTTCTCTTTGGCTGCAATATGACAAATTTACTACCAGAGGGCCAAAATAAATGATTACCACTGTCTGCCTCTAACAAACTAGTACTCACTCAAAACCCATTACATCTACAATAAGAACAAGACTTATAAAAGTTAGGTAACCAATCTTGGTCGACCTTCATCTTCAGAGACACCATTGAGAATAGCTTGTGAAGATTGTTGGTTTCAAGTCAACAAAAACCAAAGATGACATGACCTTGTAATTCAATCTTCTTTTCATAGACCTTTCTCTTTGGCTGCAATACGACAAATTTACGGACAGAGTGCCAAAATAATCAGCATCAGAATATGACTTTTCCATCAGATCATTAAATTCACAGTGTTTTTGTTGTAAATATATCGAGTCCAAATCAACCAATGGATGATACCATTCACAATTCACAAGAATTCATAGTCACAATGATTGCATTTTGTTCATATGCTTCATTACAATTGTCCGATGCACTGTGATCTTGCGACAAAATTATCCTATCAATATGCCAACAAATACACTTGTTTAGACTGTTTAACTGCTTTGGGCAGCAGCTGCCTGTTTGACTTTCCTAGCTTGGCACTTGAGACCATCCAAATGCTTAAGGACAAACACTGCATGAAAACACAGAAAGTTTGTTTACGCTCCTGTAGGCTGCTTTACTTTGGTATACATACCAACAAGGCTCTCACCAAAGGAATGCTTTGGGTAGAGCAACTTCCTCGTTCCTTGGAACAAATGTCTCCTGGATGGGCTTTTTTGTTATGCATTCTTAATGCCAAAGTTAACTTACCGCTGTTTAGCATGAAATAAACCCAATCTTGACCTTCCAGAAAATCCTCTGTGGAACTATATCAGAATGTCCTCTTGCGATTGAGAATTAATATGAACACTAAGTTCACGGGACCAGCCTACAGTGACGGGTGAGATGCTCTGCCAGTTCCTTGAAGTCTTCTTCTTCTCCCATATGGGTGTAGGGTGTATGGGCAACCTGGCATTAGTGATCTCTGATTTTATCTCTATTGCTGTTGGAAATAAGCTTTTGGTGTTACTTCTACTAAAACTAAATGGAGGTTGCTCCCAAAAAAGAATGAGCTTGGTGGCCAAGCACAGTTTGTTGTTGTTGTGGGCCTCCATGGGTCTTGGAGGAAATTCTTTTTCTGTGGTCAATTTTATCCCTCACAGTGCGAAGCAAGAAGATAAGTATTCTTGCTGTAGCTGTGCAAAGCGAGAAGATCTTTATTGAAAGTGGTGATTGTAATTGTATTGCAGGTGGCAGCTGAATCAATGCATCTAACGCCGCCCTCCATTGCAGAGGTACTTGTGAGTGTTTTGGTGATTTTTTTGGGGTTTGGGTTTGGGGTGGTTTGGGCTGCTATTTGGAGACTGCTGCTGGCGTGGATGTGTCATTTGTTGGGCTAAAAATGGCATAAAAAGAACGTCTTCTCTGCACCAAAAACAACATTAAGTTAGCCCCATTATGAAAAAATTACAGACACAGAATGGCTACAATTTTGATGTATTTCTCAGCCTACTGGCCGCTGGCCACTCCTCTATCTGGATGCCAAGAAGGCCAAGACAACAGTCAAAAGGCAAGACAAAAGGTAGCTGTTAATGCTGAACCAGTTGAACCAAAAACCAAAGGCAGCAAGTCGACAGAATGAGCAGTGTAACATGGCATGGTGAATAATAGCAAAAGGTACAGGAAGTTATCAAAATTATAGAGGGACCATTGGTACACAACAACCAATAATGACGACAAATACAGATCATTTGTTCAAATGAAGGATAGAGAATACAGCAATGCACTCCCATTGCAATTCTTAGCACTTAGCACCAATGATACAATCTTTGGTGAATGACATTGCTCGTTTTGTGTTCTCTTTCAAGTTGTAGTAAACATATTCTTGTGAAAGAATTTGACTACCTTAGAACTTGGTGTATAGGGAATGGGTTTTTACTCCGGATAACTTTTTGGGGGGGCTGCCCGCACTGGACAAATTACGAATTATTTCAAGCGAAGCACATCAGCATATAGCGGATGTGAAGGGAAGCGAATTTCATATATGTCTTCAGTGCTTAAGGTTTGATATGCGGCCTAAATAAGCCGATGTCTAACACGCTGTTACTTATACTACGAGTATTTACCTATTCCTTATACACCAAGTTCTACGGTAGTACAAGAGGGCAAAACATGATATCATTCAGCGGTGATAGTGATAGAATTTCTATTATGGATGCTCTTACCTTATCAAATGCCCCCCCAACATGGTATCTTTCCCTCTTCAATTGTTTGAATCATCAGGAAAAGAGGATGGACTCCATCAATACTCTTTGGTCATCCTAGTTTTGAGGTGCCTCCGAACTCCTCAACTGACAGGAGTGAGTGATTTCACGTGGGGGTCTAAATTTAGAAATTAGAAAGCAACAGTAATATCTTCTAGCCTTCTAAAAATATTTATCACCCATCTTGCACACTCCATTTTCATTTTTTGTCAGTTCCCTTTTTATGACCCCGATAAAGAATCCATCTTGTGGGTTATAGTCAACTGAAACACTGCCATATGAACTTGAGTGTGTTACTTGTGCAAGAGCAACAGGAGAAAAACTTTTTTACCGTACCATAGCTAAATTTGGGGGCACCGCCCACTAGATAGATATCATAACGACCACTCACCACTCACCACTCGCACCTCACACAACCGGCCACCAAAACATAACCGCACGTCCTCTATCTAACCACAACGTAACGAACTAAACTATCGTGAGAAACCACGGATATGGAGCATCTCATCTCATTCGAACTGCTTAGTGGCATCGCCGGAGGAGTGCACGTGTTCTTCTTCATCGTTGAATCGATACTTTTGCCAAGAAGCGTTGCAGTTCAGAAAATATTTGGAATCACAAAAGATCACATGAACGAATCTGTTGCGCTCTTCTCCATTAACCAAGGCTTCTACAATCTAATGCTGGCTCTCGCCACCTTTTACGGCTTGTATCATGGTGAACATGCGCTTGTGAAGGGAACTCTCTTCATCCTTTTGGGCGCAGCTACTGTACTTATCATTACCACGTCTGGAAAATTGTACCGGGGGGCTATCCTCCAAGGTGGCCCCCCTCTCGCTGCTCTCCTTCTTAGCAGAACAAAGTGACGATACTACAGTTTATGCAACAGTGAATACGCGTCAAATGACAACGCTAGATTGCACAACCAATTAGGGAACGAGTGTAAAGAAATAGGATCGAGTTTTTATGTGCAGGAAGAAGATGTTTTGGTGACAAGTTTGTATTACAAGCATCGTCTTTCGTAGAATGTAAAGATAACTTATAGATATGATGTATGATTTTCATCTAATTATTCATACCAAACTCTAATTGAAATTGGAAATACCGCTATGAAAAATGTATTGAACATCTGAACTGTTTATAATCATGACCTAATATACCTCTTCAATGCCATATCAAGAATCTGAATCTTACCGGTGTCATCCTTGTGCTTTGGCCATGCCTACCTTATGATAACCATATACGCCTCCCACAATCTCCTCACTTTAAGCTTTAAGTTTGTTGACCAGTGAGAATAGCTTCTAGATATTGTTATCTGAAACCAATCATGCATAATTTACATCTCTCTTTGTGATCCGGCCAAGCGGCCAAAGCACAATCATATGAACAGTACTGTGGCTCTTCGCAGTACGCACATCTTGGCACATCTCCTTGGCATTACCGATTTTATTGCAGTTAAAGCATGGCATTGCGTTTTATATTCTCTTTCACGCGGAAACAAAGGGCTGAATGACATGAAATATGAAATCATGATGAAATAACTTTCTGTGTTTTACTTAGAGTATTTAATGTACCATAGCCTACCATAGCCCTCTAAACTACTTCTTTATGACTATCGTTCACCGTTCACCGTTCACCGTTCACCGTTCACCGTTCTCACACATCTGAAACGCATTACCCCGTCATCATTCTACAAACAATATGGAGCATCTCATCTCATTCGAACTGCTGAGTGGTATAGCCGGAGGGGTGCACGTTTTCTTCTTCATCCTTGAATCAATACTTTTGCCAAGAAGCGTTGCAGTTCAAAAAATATTTGGAGTCAGAAGGGAACACATGAATGGATCTATTGCACTCTTCTCCGTTAACCAAGGGTACTACAATCTAATGCTGGCCCTCGCCACCTTTTACGGCTTATATCATGATGAACTTGAGCTTGTGAAAGGTATTCTATTTATCTATGTGGGCGCAGCCACTGTACTTTTCATTAGCACATCTGGAAAATTGTATCGGGGGGCTATCGTCCAAGGTATTCCCGCTCTCGCCGCTCTCCTTATGGGCGGAACAAAGTAATGAGATAGATGATAGTGCTGCATAAGTAGAGAGGTGATGTTCGCGGCTGCACAGAGATGTTATTAAAATATCGAGACTCATGGGTGATGTCGCGTGGTGGTGAGAGGAACTTCACAAAGAGAAACAAAGGAAAGGATGAGAGTGAAACAAGAATAATGATCAAGAGTGATTGATGGGGTGAGTACATAGATATTTAAGATTTTGATGTTACTTGATTGGTCTTGAAAAAAGTAGTTTATCTAGCATGTAATGTCTTCATACCTATTACTATTAATAGCTCCTTTTGACAAATGTCAAATGTCTTAGTCTCCTGTGTTTGCCTCTAAAAGAGATGTATTTACCTGGAAGCCTGCAGCTGCAAGACTCATACAAATTTACCGCGCATAATCTTTCTCCTAACAAGAATTTTAAAGTGCCGTGAGATGACAAATCAAAACATTACTACATTGTATCAATGTAATAGTAACACAAAAACTTTACAAACAAAAACGACTCTATTAAAACAAAGAAGTCAAACGTCTATTCTAAGGCCTGCAATGTATCACTCCCCCGTATCATTGTTACATTTTCCCCTGGCATTAAATCCTTTCATTTATTCGTAACAACAGATTTCATCTCCTTCCTAACACCATTATCATCCTTTAAACAATCAAAAATACCAACCAAACTCGCACCACCACCTGTATTATTATTATTATTATTATTACTGTCTTTGGCGGCCGAAAATAACAATTCCAACTCCATCAAAACAAATTTCCTACGTTGTTTCGTCGAATCCACGTCTTCTTTTTTTATAATTTCCTTCATTATTTTTTTGGAATCTTGAAATGCCGTTTTTGCCGGTGATGATGGAGTAGTGTATAGTAGTAATTCATCATCGTCTTGGGAAGTGTTGGACGGTATATTATTTACGGGTTGTATCTTCTTTTTACTCTTTTTAGAAGATTCTTGTATTGTCGTCGTCGTATCTTGTTGTTGTTGTTGTTGTTGTCCGTCTTCTTGTTTATTGGATTTGGTATTGTCAGAGGATTGCAAGGGTGCATCATACACAAATGATAAAAAGTCTAGGAATCCATCATCATCATCTTCTTTCTTGTCTTTGGATTGTTTCTTCGTTTGATTTGAAGTGTCGGTTTTTGTTGACTTCTCGGCTGGCTTTGATGCTGCTGCTGTAGGCTTAGCTGTTGCCGCTGTAGCTTTATCTGTATCTGTAGCTGTAGGTGTGGCTGTAGCTGCAGCGGCTGAAGTTGTAGTCTTTTGTTCGACTTTCTGCTTATGTGGCTCTTCTTCCAACGGGACATCGTAGACAAACGATAAAAAGTCGAGAAAGCCCGCATCATCCTCAGCGCCTTCATTATTGGCTGCCTTTTTTGATGGATTATTATTCACCGGTTTACTAATTGTTGGTTTGTTAATATTTGTAGTAGCGGTGGAAGATGGCGGAGGTGCATCCGGCGGTTGCTTTGCCGTCGCGACGGTTTTGGTTGGAACGCTCGATGGCGTTGGTGTTGGCTTCTTGCTGGCCGATGACTGCGATGTCACCGCCGTTGATGTCTTTTTGACATCCCCATCTTTCTTCTTCTTTTTGAAGAATGGCATTGTTATTATTCTTGTTGTTTAATTGTACGGTTGGAAGATATGATATGCGTGGTTATGTTGTCGCTGTCATGGTTCATGATTGGCTTCCCTACGTATTCTTAAGGAATACTTATGTAAATAGATATAGGTAAGTAGAGTAGACATTTCACTTTTTGAGAGTCATGTGTCTGCTGGTAGATAGGTGCATGATGCTGTTTTCCTCTTTGGAATCCATTACTTTAGCCACTTGTATCATCTTCTAATGCACCAACATTGAAAGAAAAGGTGATTTTAAAGAATTTGCAAAACAATTTTGATTATTTTGTGTTTGAGTGCGCTGTTGGTGTTCGTGTGCTCAAAGAAGCCAGAGATGAAATGAAAATGGGAATATAGATATAGTATTATTACATCTCTCCGGGTCCATATAATCTTCAACTTGAATACTGAATAATGTATCTGCTTCCCTATCTTGCATGATTCGTGGAATTGATCTCCTCACGCCATCCTAGGCCGCTGCTTACTTTTGTTGCAAACTTCGCGTCATGATACGGCCATTTATGAGATATGAATATGAGATAGTTGGTCCTGGGGCTTGTGACATGGTTATTAAAGGTGTTTATAAAGTAGGGGGTGTAGAGTGTTGGTCTACTGATAGAGTGTCTGACATGTCCTCACGCCGCTGCTGTCAAAGACCACAGCCATGAAGGCAGGAGATGGAGCAGTGGCACTTTTTCTGTTGAGGATTGTGGGATTGTCTAGTCTTAGATCTGAGTTACTGAGATACGAAAGGTAAATGTTATTATCTTTCAACCTGAATACCTATGATGTGAACTTCAAATCGGGCGTATCTTTCAAGCTCTTTCAAGCCTGCCACCAGCAGCATCACATCGTGATGACAGCCCGACATGCCATCACGAAAGAAAGCCCAGGGTCAAGCTAGGAAAGCCAAACAGGCAGCTGCAGCTCGCTGCATTCACTTAAGTCAGCTAATAAATGATTACTCGCAAGATGATCATGTTGCAGCTCTCAATTTGTACGTGGAATTCAATATGTGTAAAAATAATGATATAGATGATGAACGCGAGAAAGTGTCGAAAATGATTGATATTGTCGATTCCATCTGCGATAAATACAAGCAATTCAACATTCATCAGAAAGGATTATTCCGACAAATGCTGTTCGCTGAGGGAACAGAGTGTTGCGTCGATGCATCCACTGAGACAGATTTGACGAAAGAGTCAACGATTGAGGGACTCTCTGGTCTTGTAACGCTAATTCTAACAATTGAAGTGAGGGACCGACATAACGAGGCATTTAATCAAAATATAATCAATGAAGTTCAAGCTCGTCTGAATGATATTATGGACTGTCCTCGTGGAATAGTCAAATTCTTCCATAGGGGCAATCCATGCAATTGCCTCCATGAGATCTATTACACCCTAAAAGACACCACATCACGAACAGCACTGTGCTGGGGTTGCAAGGCAGTTGTCGGTATCAAAGAAATGAGTGAATGCTCAGATTGTAAAGTGGCGCGGTACTGTTCACACAAATGTGCTATTGCAGATTTGCGAGAACACAGGAAACTATGTAAATTGATTAGAGAGCCAAAGGATACAAAATCTGAGTCGATGGACAATATTGAAACAGTCGATTAGAACTAAAGCGCAGTTGCTCGATTTTACTGGGGGTTTGCATTGGCGAATGGGGTGTCAATCTTGAATATACTTGTGACTTTCGGTTATGTGAGTTATCAATTAACCATTTAGGAAGATGGGGAGTTTGATGAGAAGAAACACAGATGAAGCAACAACGGAAATAATAAGACAAAGAACTCCCCTCGCCAGACAACAAACTATGAAGGAGCCAATGAGGTAGTGAAAAAATAGAGAAAAAAAAACAGCGAGAACTCTCCTCGCCAGACAACAAACTATGAAGGAGCCGATGAGGTAAGAAGTAGAAAAGTAGAAAAGTCAGCCAGATAAAATAGAAAGTACCCTCTCGAACATGAATAAGCTCTATCATAAAAAGGTCAATGCTATCTTCTACTTGCAGAACACAACACGCCAGACAACAGATTATGAAGGTGCCATTCTTCTGAAAAAAAAACACCATCTAACCACCAAAACCTCTCTTATGAAATCCACTGTAATCATCCGCTCCACGCCTACGTCTCAACTCTCTCAACCTGTTAAGTAATGATAACTCCTCTTCAAGTATGGCAGCCTCGCCTTCGACTTGGAACATCCTAATCACGTCCATCGCATTCATTGCATTTTGCGGTGGAGGTGCTCTGCGGTCATTCATAGGATGAGATACACTGTCATTTGCAGTACCTGCCAAAACCACGGCGTTGGCGTTGTTTGTCTCTGCATAAGGATTTGGCATTGCAGCGCTTCCATTCATTGTAATCTCTTCGGAATCTCGAGAAGGAGGTTGGTTCTGCGTTTGATTATGTGCTGTTTGTCTGTCTCCATCTTGAGTTGAACTTGGGTGACGTGTGGTCGCCAATACTTGCACGTGTCCTCCATTTGGTGTTTGTTGTTCACTTTCAGCTGAACCGAATTGTTGAGTTATGACATCAGCTTCGGGTGCACTTAAGTTTGAGTCGGTTGAGGTGTCCTGGGATCTCAAGCCTGCCTGAGTATTAGCTTGAGGAGGATTTTGACGGGGAGCTGAATCATTTACACTTTGTTCTGGTGGATGTCGTTGCTGGTGCCCCTGGTGATTATTATCTGAGATAGTACGATGATCCACTGGAAGCAAACTACTCTCTTCTGGTCTAACATTTTCCACTCCGTGGTCTCCCATCAATACTTCATCATCCGTTTCGGATGACCCGGTGTTATTGCTATTAGTTATTGGCATTGTTGTGCTTGTGATATGATGGAGTTTGTTGTTACACATTCCGTCATTTGATGGATGTGTGGTTCCAATTTGATTTTGTTGGTCTCTCGACTCGTCTCGGGTCATCGACAGAGGGTTAAAAGAGGTTAGAAGAGGTTAAAAGTTAAAAAAATACCATACCTAGTGTGACCCCCTCTCCCGTGACCCCCATGAAGAGGCGGTCTGATATCGTACTGTTCTTGTGTCAGTCCTCAGTCCCTTGATATGCACCTAACTAAAGTCTAAGAAGTTATTGAGAAGGTTGACTTGAGACTTGAGACACCCAAGACAGTCAGAGTGAGCACAGCAATTGCTGCGGCGGAGATGATCTGAATATACTGATATATTATGATATTATCGGTTTGATTCCACGTGACGTCAGTGTGGGTGACAATAGGTGACAATAAATTAAGCTACCAGAAAGTCCCCAGGTTGAGAGTGAGAGAGAGAGCATTATTCGACCTCGACAATAAGTAAGAAGATATGAAGACAAAACCCAGGAAGGCAAACCAAAAATAGAAGAGTAGTGACGATGGACGCCCCGCGCGGCCACTGAACAGCTATGAAATCTTTTATGCTGCAGAAAATCAGAAGATTAAACAAGAGAGGGAAGGAAGTGGCAGTTCCCGCGATGATTTGAAGCACGCTCACTTACATAGCATCATACCTGAGCGCTGGAAGAAAGTTGATCCTGCCTACAAACAAGAGTTGTATGAGAAAGCTCGCATTGATCAGATTCGTCATTATATGGAGATGCAGGTGTGGAAGCTAAAGAGGAAGATGAAGAAAAAGGAAAAGGTTTGCTTGAAAGTGTCGAAAGAGAGGTGAGGATTGAAAAGAGCAACAAGCACAAGAATTTACTAGACCTTGAAATTGCTATGAGGAAGCAAACTGTTGACATGTATTTGGCTTACCATGTCAGGAATGATAGGGTTCCGCATCAGAATGAAGGCGCTTAAATTGCAGGCAATGTGCCATTTGGAAACAGCAATAGAGATGAACCACCTGGAGGCTACTGCGGTATGTCAGCCGACCAGGGTGCTCAATGGGCTGGAGATATACCATTCGAAGGCTGTAAAGTCCCAGGAGAAGTTCCTCTTTGTGTTCTATGCAATGACAGCACACCAGCTGTCACTGCTCTGAATTTCCCTCGCGACCAGTGCAATCTTGATCCAACTCAGAACAATCATTCTGGTCAATCATCGAGTGTTTCGTTGGAGGACATTCCAGCAAATCTTACGAACGAAGCTCCACCCATGCTTCGTAGTCTAATTGGCGCTCTATGGGGCTCCCCTGACCCTACTCATGATGAGAAAGTATTTCGTTGAAGTTGACTGGAGGAGGTCAGTTCATTAGTTCGGCCCCAATAATGAAAATGTATACAAGGCCGGCGAAGAAAAATTAGGGATGTACCCATAGAACAATAAACAAATAGATTAATCATTAATTTCGATTACTTGTAAAACATAAGAAGTTAATTCGTAAACAATATTTGATTTAATAATAGTAGTTTAATTTGTTGTTCTATTGAATGGACCAAGGTAACAAGTGTTACTACCAGTGAAAAGGTCTTGCTATACTCTATTTGGCAGACCTTTTCTAACAGAGCTGACTTTTTTATCTATATCTTACCTCGTTGGCTTTTCGCGTTTCTGAAGTACCAAAGTATTGTTAGAAGTTAAAAGACCTCCTTAGAATCACAGTCAATAGTACACGTTTAATCTAGAGCACCAGTATCTATTGTCTTTTTGATCAACATTGGTCAGAAGGGAAAATTTTGTTTTTTAAACTCTTTGAATTACTGGAAACTTAGGTATTCGCATCAGCAGGTTTCTATTTTCTATACATTAGTTGTTGCATTATTGTCTACATCAAACATGTCTTCTAAATCACCCCTCTTCAACATACTGCACCCCCCTCCATTATTTGTTTTAAATCAACAGAATAACAAATACAATAAATGACCAGGTCAACAAGGTCAAAAATACAGTACACAATTGTCGAAAGACAGCCTTGCTCAACTCTACGGTGATCCTAATGACAAATACTGTCATACTATTCACCGTCAGACTTGGAAACCTCGTCAATTCATCCGTGCTTATGGGTGCTACTGTATTGTTTGTGTTTGTTTGATTATTGGTATGACTTGTATTGTTTGTGTCGAGGAGTTTCTTTGTGGCTTTGCTCTTTTCAGTAGTATCGATTTGTGGTGGTTCGGCTTCTGTCAATGATTCAGTTTCTTTGGCTACCTGTTGCACGGACTCGGGCTGATTGTCTCTCTGTGTACATTCCGTGTTGGTTAAGCTTCTGATGATGTCGTCTTTCACAGCCTCATCTTCACGCGTTTGTAGGGTTTCCTTTACAGTATCATCTTCTGTTAAAGGTTCCGTCTCCTCGTTGCTGGAGGCTTCTTCGTTGTCGGTCGTCTTCTTTATCACGTCGAAGTGGTCATCATGTACCTGCTGGTGCTGTGTACATTCAAATGCCGGCTCAGCCTCTGGCCTCTTCACATTGGCGTTTTCTGTATTTATATCGTCTGTGTCTTTGTGCACTTGATCCTCTGCCGCGGTCGTCTCTTCGTCCGCCGTGATGCCTTTCTTCGTTGAATCTCCAGGAGCGGCAGCACCATGTGGATTATTCTCATGTATTATTTCGTCGACATCTTTCGATGGAAGTGCGGCGAGAAAAGTTAGGAATTCGTTGTACCCGTCGTCTGCCATTGTTGCCATGGTGAATCTATAGAGATTGATAGTATTTACGGCGTGTGCACGAGACTGATTATTGACTCTGGTGTGTAAGATTCACCGCCGATGAATTGAATGTGGGCATATGGTAGGTCGAGGGCTTGTGTCTGCTTGTGTCCATTGTGTTCTTTTGTTCGGTCATTTTGCGGCATATCCCTCCAAATGCCGGGAGCCGTCCCTCCAAATGCCGGATCCTTAAGTAACTACGTCACGTGCGGAATTCTGTGTCACACCACCGTCCCCACGACCGTTGGGTGATCGGGGGGCGCTTTTTCGCTGTTGCGCCCACCAAAAACGGTCGAACTATTTAATTGAAACCATCGACGGGACAAACGCGATGGTTTCAAGACAATGCAACAATCAACCATGGCAATTCAATAAATAATATATTATATCAATACATATTCGACAAAGCGTTGCAATTTCATTGTTTAATTTAATGTATGCTGCTAACTAATGCACAATAGAAATATAGCCACAATAAAAATAAGATCATGTCCATTTTTGGGTTGATTGTTATGTTAAATTGTTGACCCCCACCTACCCCATCAGTCGCATTCTGAATTCTATCAATTATGTATTCGAATGTCGATTCAGTTGGTTGTGTGTCCCTCCTCCATCCAAAGCGGCCACAACAATTCATGGTAATTGTTTATTTAATAATACCTTCATTCTCGGCGGATTCTTCCTTATTTTTCACTGTTTCTCACCCAATATACCCCGCCTGCTTCCCGATTGATTGTTGTGTGGTTCTT
>JALLPH010000666.1:0-16282 GCA_036939855.1 Cyclotella choctawhatcheeana
ATTCAAATCTCAACCTTGCAAAACCATTCATTATACTTATGGTGAGAGAATGGAATAATTTAACTGTTTCCTAAATTTTATGCAGAATCAGTGAGCTATCGGTTTTCATAGCTCAAACCATAGCTTCTCAACTGTCCCATCCTCTCATTAAGGATAACTACCAAATGTTGTTACATGGTATGATAAAATGGATAGTGCTTCCATAATTTATCAGTAATCAGTGAGCCATCGGACTTAAAAGCTCAAACTATTGCTACTCAACAGTCTCATTCACTTATTATGGATATACAAAATAATGTTACATTGTGGAGATGGCAAGCAATGATCTGCAATAACCTCCCATTTCAGAGTTTGGGCTTGCAGAGGGGGTGAAAAGTTGGATTGTATGCTTCCAAAATTTCATGCAGAATCGCAGCGAGCAGTGAGCCATGGGACTGTAACGCCCAAACCATAATACCTGCTCAACTGTCCCATTCACTCATTATGAATATACCAAATGAAGTTACATGGCGGAGATGGCAAGCAATGGTCTCTACAATGGTCTCTTATTGCAGACTAATTCTCTCTCTTTCCACATTCAAACTCTCCCACTCTCTCCCCAGAATATTGTGATAACTGTTTTCTTTAAGAGTTTATTGGCCGTGTTGGACTGATTTATTAGCCTCTGCATGGCTGGATTGATAAAGTAGGATGCAAATTAAAAATCCAACAATCAAATTACCGATAATAATAATAAGATGAAGAGAATGCTGTATTAAGAGACATAGTAATAATACGAATGTGTTGCAATTTTGTGTTGCATTATTTATCAAACAATGGGAGAGACATCAGCATCAACTATGAAAGTTTAAGTAAAATTTGGTAAAATGGCAATAGAAATGATACAGAGGTGATGTGATCAAGATCATTGAGTTTGTCATTTGACGGCAGAATTGCCACTTTGTCCCCACCAACACCTCAAAGTCAGCTGGTGGAGATGCTTCCAGCTGTTGGATTGCAATCTGAAGTTTGCATCATCATTTATCATACCCATAATAAGTCAACTGTGTGGTCCAGCTGCAGTGGTTTGTTTGGTATGGTCCCAGCGCTCACAGACTTTGGCATGAACAGGGGAGGCAGAATTGCTGCTTTGCTAAGTGTCACCTGTGGTATGTCGTGACATGAGCTCAGGGGTCCATACTTTTTTTGTCAACTCTGACATGTCATACCTTGGTGACATGTCGTCTTCTTATCTTGACATGATGATTTTACATGTTAACCCTCATTTTCAGGGGTAAATGTTGTGCTGTCTTATTGTGGTGCGGAAGACATGTTCAGAACACATAACACTTGCTTGTAAGCAAACGACATGATCTATGATAAAGTCAATATCACATACATTATTAGTTCTCTGATACAAGGCATCATATTGTTTAAGTTGCATAGCCATGTGGCTATCATGATACATGGTAATAAACCAGTAGCACCGGAGGTGACTTATTTCACTAAAGATGTGAGGGAGTAATTTGATGCACTTGAACAGTTATCTAAACGATCTAGTTCTGACAAACTAATTCGTTTGGCATGCTTGGAATATATCTCTAGTTAAAATTGACATGGACATGGGGTATTGATAACAATATACATTCAATGTAAAAGATATTACTGCATATTATGGTACTACCTAACTATTACTACTTAAGACATGTGGTGGAAAAATTGCATAATGAGTTATTGGAGTGGACCAGCTGCAGTGGTTTGGTTGGTGATATGGTCCCAGCGCTCACAGACTTTGGCTTGAACAATGGAGGCAGAATTGATGACTTTCACATGATGCTTTCAACAAGAAAACAACATGGTATGTTTGCTGATATGGTATGTAAAAATTACCAGTCCCAGACGGTAACCAAAAAGAGTAAATGTTACGGGAGTAAGCTTATGGGCTCAAGGATGGGGTCAAGATCAAACAAAAGAAAGGATAGCTAGCATATTACAGCAAATATAAATGTCTCCTAGCTTGTCCTTGTTCCCTAGGAGGCGCTGCTGAGCTCAATGCGGTGGCTACCATGTGGAAGATACTGTTCTGTGATGAGCTGGGTCCTGTGGTAAACCTAAAAGTACTGTAGTAAACGAGATGTATTTCTTGGTGATTTGAAACCATGAGAGTGTATCTATCTAATCTGAATGAAATGATTGAACAAGGAACATCAATTGCCTTCCTTCATCTAGTTAATATTATTTGCAGGGAACATTGAGTCAGCTTCTACGATCAATGATGATGATGTGTTAAATCATATCAGTTCCTTATTCTGGATTCTGGGAGCTGGTGCTGGTGATTTTAATGATTTGGTCAGATGTGGTCTGGTCAGGTCAGATACTATATCTTGGTCTTCAAACAGTACTTTCTCCCTTGAAGTAATTATGACATTTTATGCTATTTTGTATTCTAAGTGTCACCTGTCTTTGTCGCGACATATCTGTTCTGTACAAAAATGTACAATATTGTTCTACGAGAAGGAGAAGTCCGGGTCTTCAGAGTGTACAATGTTGTTCTATGAGAAGTCCATTCAGGGTCTTCTGTAGGCAGAAAACTATTATCCATTTGTAAACTAGTTAGAGCGAGAGTATGATTCAAAGAGGATGAGGCCTAAAACAATACATGTGGACACGCGTCCGCAAAAGCAAAATAAGCAGGTGTACAAAGAGACGGACAAGTATCCCGAGTTGTTGAATATTATTATTAGGCAGCAAATAAATGATAGTTATGGATTGAATGAAGCACCAACCAACAAATTAGACCATAATTACCATACCCAGGGGAAGGGCCTGGAAGAGGTCTACAAAGTACAAAAGGGCAGAAAAGGGCAAAGGGCAATCAAAGGGCGCAAAAATCAAGCAGCACCAAGCACCGACACAAACGACAAAACGACAAGGAGAATAACTGAAATGAAACAACAATGGTAGAACAACCCAAAAAGAATTACTACTCTCCATCCAAATCCAACCCGCCTCCCTCCAAGCCAACAGTGTACACATCTCAAAAACTGAAGTTATTACACCAACGAACTTCACTATCCCTGGCATACAATAAAGAAAAGGCATGTTGGGGCTACGGCGGCGAGACGTCGTTGTATGTTATAGTTGATCCTGCTGCTGCTGATAAAGAACTGGACGGCGAATTGGAATTGGGATTGCACTTACGTGATGGGATATTAGTTGATTCTGTAGAGGTATTGGCCGCTGCTGTTCGGAATGATGAAAAGGATGGTAATAATACATTGGCGGAGAAGAATGAGAAGGATCAAGATGCGGAGATGGAGGATGTTGAAAAGACAAATAAGTTACAAGGAGGTGTGACAGCAACAGCAACATTGAAACCTCTACCAAACCACACAGTATCTTTCTACCATCACGACCCATTATCAGTTGTATTAACACGCCCTGCTAAATTACATTCCGTGGAAGATGATGGATCGGCACAGAAAGGTCAAGAACATACAACCACCCACAAACGTAGAAGGTACGAGGCAGATGCTCATGCCTCTCGGGGTATACGGGGCATGACCAATTCATTACGTGCTGCTAGTATTTCTAGTTCGTGTGGGGAACTGCACGTGAGGATCATCCCTGATACTACTATGAGTGCTGCTTTGGATGAGCTGTCAAAAGAAGAAGCAATGCTGTGCTGGAAGAATGATTTGAGCACAGGAGCTGGGGAATATCGACGAGGATCCATTGAAAGTAAAATGATTGAGGATATGATTGAATGGAGATGTCGGTCACGAAGAGAGGCTAGAGTGGATCTCGTTGCGAAATCTCTTGCTGAGGCAAGCTCGAAGACAAAAAAGAGTGATAAGAAAGGGACGCTTTGTTCTGCTATGAAGATTGTAGTTCGATTTTCCTTACGGCCTTCCATGGTGCCTCCTTCGGCTTTGTCTCATCGAATAGAATCAGTGGCAGCAGCAGCAACTTCTGGAACAGAAAATCACTCAACAATGGAAAATATTGGAGGTCTATCATTCATATCGCCCCCATACGATACTCCACTTCCATCACTACCAATCTCTCATCGAACGCCGCACGCTTACACCACATCTGGAACACACGGTGATCATCAAGGAGTGCGTTCGTGGCTGCCTACTCTAGACTCGGCATCACCCCATCATCGTTGTTCACATGAGCTAACAATTATGGTAACAGCTCTTCAAACTGAAGGACTATGGGTTTCTGCCGCAGGAGAAGACTTTGGATGTAATCGGTCCGTATCACACCCGATCCTTGGTGGAGCCGAAATTGACATTCTGGAAAGTATGAAGAGAGAATCCGTAGACGATGAAGTTTACCGAGATGGGATTCGAAGAGTGGAGAACGTCATGGCCAAAGCTGAGGGATGTATTACCAAGGCTTTTGGAGAGAGGCACGCCAGATTCATTCATGATTTCTTCTATGGGCCAAATTTAGGTGGCGGCGATACGACTGACGAAAAGATACAGCCAGATATTCCATCATCGAATGCTATACCTGACTCCATCACGTCTTCAGACTTGGGAATGGTAGATGCAATTGATGTAGACCTGATGAATCAACTTCGTCAGCTTCAACCCACCTACGTCACATCCATATTCTCGTCTTTGATTTGGTCTCCTTGTCCATCACGATCGCTAGGATTTGCAGTTGGGCCATTTGCCACAGTGTATGACCCGGAATACTTTCACTTGGATGCTGATGAAGAAGACGACGACGAGGATGAACAAGGGGAAGATAACAATTCTCCTTTGTCGATTGTTGAGACCGCATGGAAACATGGGGAGGGGATACGACAGCTCTATTTTGCAACGCTTGACGATCGCCCTTGGATCCATGCAAATGTAACAGATGATCTAGTGTTTGGTAAAGTCTTTCCATTGCAATCGGCTAGACACCGGGAACGACCGGAGTTAGCATCCGCAGCTCTCCAGGATCATCGGTTAATAGAGCAAGCAATATTGATATCAACCATTGGCGTACCTAACCGTGCCTTATCGCTCATGAGAGATATATTAGCATTGCCAGCTTATCGAACATCGTCATATACTCAGATATGGATTCCCAATGCTCACATGTCTGGTTCAGACAGTGGAGGGAATATGGTGGGGAATATGGAAGTTGGTGGGTGCAATTATTTCTTGGGTGGTGCAATTATTGATAGTTGTCTGTTGCCTCCACCCGGGATGCGTCTTCCATATTATAGCGAAGGGAGAACACTTCAATTTATTCAAGCTCGTAACGCTATCCGTGGATGGATCAGGTCAGCTTTGCCATTAGGAAGTGATGATGATGTTGGACAAGGATATTTGCATGTATTGATTGAAACCTTTCTGATAAGTTTGTACGAAAGAGGTCACGGCGCATTTGGAGAGGGAGGTGGAAAAGGTTCCTTGTTTTACACAAAGCGATATGCGATTGGATCTGGATTGAACAGCCAAAATCTTGATTTTTTGCCTCTCCTGAATATTGAAGACGACGAAGCTGTCAGTGGAGTTGTGATTGGTAAGCTGATCATAGTGCCATGGTTTCCTCTACAGTCCTTGGATTTCACCCTTGCCTTTTTCACATCTTTGACATATCATTGTAGAGGAAGGCAGAAATGAAGAACATTTGTGGCGTTCTGCCAACAATGGAACCGAGACTCATACATCATCACTGGATGGTGAGTTGTTATTATTTGTATGGTCATGTCATGCTTGGAATACATCTGACACAATATTTCTTTGCACTAGAGTTCATATTTGGACAACTCCAAGCCAAGGATCTAACAGAGGCAATTGAACGCCATGATAATGTCAACACCAGAAACCCTACATGCCCGCTGCCTTCAATGGGTTGGATGGGTTCGCATCAATCGGCCACATTTTTTTCGAACAATAGTAGTTCATCTACAGCGTTGGGATGCGGGGCATTGGAGCTTTCACATCCCATGGGCGGTCAAATGTATAGAGCAGTCAAGACCATTCTCTTCAACCGGATATGCGAATCAAGAGCTAGCGTATCTCACTATATTCGGGTTGTACGTGCTGCTTTCACTGCTTCTTTTCTGCGAGATTCGGGGATTACCCAGCTTGCTTTGAACGAGAATAGCGAGAGCGAGATGAATGACAAAGAAGCACCCACTGCTTTGCGTCCTCCATTTGTGATATGTGTCGAAGAAATGTTGAAGAAACAAGGTCTCACCCATGCTATTTTCACTAGAGCGTTACGGTTAGTGAACTTTGCTTTGTCTTTACTTTCTGCTTTGGATTTAATCACTAGAACTTCTCATGAATCCTCAGTGTCATGTCGGGGCCAATTCATGAAGCTTATTTGCGTGGTAGCCTTGTTGATATAGGACGAGAAAATCGTGACAGCCGAAAAGAAAAAAGAATTGTTGCCCCAGAAGGATTCCCTAACTCATACATACGGGGTGCGTCGGGGCTATACCTCAGAGTAGGTGCTCACGTAGAAGCAGCAGATGGGAGCGCACAAGCAACAATGACATCTCAAAGCGCTGCCGCTGTGAAAGGAATTCATTTACACGTTGTTGTAGAGCCTGTTATACCACAATATGCATCTGCTTTTGGTGGACCAGTTACTATGCGTGTGATAGAAAACGAAGGGCAATGCCGGGAATTTGGCAAGACCATCCCAGAGGATGGTAGCAGAGTGGAATGGGGTCCTTTGTTCTTGCACGCCAGGCCTGTGAGTACTGCAAAGCAGCAGCAATCAGCTGCTGGAATATCAGATACCCCAAGCACTGTTCCTATAAATCCAGACAGCAGTGGCACTTCTGGAGCTCGGACTTCGGCATTTACTAATGATCACCTTCATAGAGGTGGCTTTCAGGCTCTTGAATTAATCAGAATCACCAACAGTACCCCTCTCTTGTGGATTAGAGTTGACCCCCATGGTATTTACAACAGCAGAATTCATATTTATCTGCAGGATGCATGTATGGCTGAACAACTTTTCCATGATGGTGATGCTTCGGGCCAAATAGATGCAATGCGAGCCCTCGCAGAAAGACCGATGAAAATACAAAGCCAATCAAAACTGACTAATGTGCACGATGTTCCAGTTCGTGAGCTTCCTGTTCGAGTCCTTGGCGATTGTCTCAGAGGATCTGTAGCCCTCCACTGTGACTTACCTCACAACCCGTTGATTAGATCGAATGCCGCCCTTGCTATTGCCCAGTGGCAGAACAATCACGCCCCAGAGTCAAGTACCACTATTGGAGGAAGTTCTTGGCTAGGCCTCGATTTACTGTTACAATACTTTAAGGAGCGTTATTTCAACAACGGCGTCGCACTACCTGTCAACTTTAGACGGCTAGTTCTACACAAACACATTGTTGGTGGATCCAGCAAAGATACATCTGATGGAGGGTATCAGTACCTCGACTCGCTAAGGGATAGAGAGGACCGTAAGAACGCAATTGAGTTTGCTGACGAGGTTGAGATAGAAGAAGACGAAGAGTACAGAGTCCGGTCTTCCTGCATAACAGCAATTGCATCAATTCGTGCACAAGATGGCATGACACCCCCGGCTGTTTTGAATTTTATGCAGGAAGTGCTTGTCTCTGGCGACGCTGCACAGGGCAGTCTATTGTTACCCCAAGAAGAAGACCAACTCAAAACCAAGCAAGATCAAGCGCTCAACGATGAGCTCGCTAATATTAGACGGATAATAGGTCCAAATGATGACGACGTTTCGAATTTGCCATATGTCTCTTTGACTCTCGTCGCTGATGCATTGCTTGCTCTGTGTCACATTCATGTTCGCCAGCAATCTGAATACGACAAAGAGGACCACCCCATTATTCCATTGATTGAATCTTGTCGTTCGTGGCTTGACTGGGACCTGGAACGCGGAAGAATCAAATCAGAAGCTAACAAAACCAATTTCACTGGATTTGGCGGTGCCTGCGAATCCAACATAGCTCCTTGTGCTATAACTGCGTTATGCCACATGACTTTGATGAAACAAATTACGAGTATTTCAAATGAAACGGAAACGGAAGAATCGTCTGGCCATGATAGCATGATAGGGTTGAAACAAAAGGAGCAATCCATACTCGAAGAACCAACACGAGCGCAATTTTATGCCGATATATTTGATGGTCATCCACATCAGTCAGATAATACTCGAGCAGCAGCAGCACAAGCTTTCGTCTGTATCTGTTTGGCAGCTGATCGAACGGAAGAATCCACGAAAGAACCACTTGGCCTCCTGACATCACTAGAGTTTTTGTTGGACCGAATCCTGGAACAAAGTACATCACCAGGATTACGACTTACTTTAGCACTACTCATGCTAGATGCATGTACAGGAAGAGTGTGCTCATTGCAACGCGTCGGTAGCTTTTGTGGTCAACGCAGCTTGTTATCTGCAGGATCAAGATTCATGAACGGCCCACTGGGATCTAGTTACGGAGGAGACAATGGCAGTGCATTGCTTATGATCGTGTCTGATTTCTTTTACCCGGCAGCAAACGGTGTGAACGCTGGTGCTCGCATAGGACTTAGGTTGTTAAAGGACACTTGCAAAGACGGTAAATACACAAGCCAAGTAATTGTCAAAGTTGCTACTTTTGCGTCCAGGTTATGGCGAACAATCAACGGCGAAAAAATGAGCAGATTCTCTATCAATGAAGAACTCGAAAAATCCATATATGTATGCGCTCATGACACACACCTTCGATGCACATTGGTAGCTCTGTGGCAATGCTTGTGGCCCAGACACTGCTTCCATCTTATGCGAGCCCAGTTATTTCACGCAATGGAAGGCACTCCTCAATATGCCGCCTTGGGAATGGATGGAGTTCTCAAGCAAACACCTGAAGAGAAGGAGGCTACTGCCAAAGAAGATGAAATTCTAGCCCCTCTTGCCAACATTGTTGATAGTGAATTGGATAGACAGAAGTGGAGAGGTGAGATGGCTGCAAAAGCATATGAGTATTTTGAGAGAGACCACAAAGGCAATCAAGCTGAAATTGGCCAGCCTCTGCCCTTAGTTGAGAAGAACGTAGCCTGGAAGCTCGGAGGATGGGTGGCAAGCACTGCTCAGCAGAGACGCGAGAAGAACTTGGATGGAGGCCGAGCAGTGAGGAAAATCAATCTTCATGTGCAACCAAAGAGTAGTGAAAGCTAAGTATTACCATGCATGGTATTAACCATTACACATCGGGACATAAACGATATTTAGGTAGTGCTCGTCATTGCTGTCGGTTGAGAAGTCAGTACTATTTCGACCCAAATTCCATTCCAATATGAAAAGATTTTTGTTGGAACAGAGCTTGACAAGCCACGAATTTTTCATTCCGATCCTTTGGCGGGACAAAGTTCACGGAAACAAAGATCCAAAAGAATCGCCCGAAGCCACAAAGCTACTAATTCCTACATTGAATATATTCGTATGTAGAATCTGTACCTAAGTTTACGTGTACCTTTAAAGTCGAAAGCATTTTGTGCGCACCGGATTTTCCACGTGTTGAACACCTCTAGTTAATTCACCAGAAGTAGAATCTTATCGGTTCGTTTGATGCTGAAACATCAAATTTTTGTAGTATGAAGTATGACCTACCAATATTTCAATATCATTTTTGCAACCATTCAAGTGCATGTGATCAACGAAAAAGCAAGCATCTCTCGTCTGTTGCAACAAGCAAACTTACATCGACATCAATTTCATTATCATGCTGTCACAAAACTTTCATCAGCGCCACCATTTGTTACTCTCGGTGAGTAATGAAGTTTCACTTCGATGCTCGATGCAAAAGTTTGCTCTCGTTCGCTCTCCTTTGCTTCCATTGTTTTGGGATTGACGGGTGGTTCATTTGAATTTGTGAATGTTTGTTGGGTGTGCCAACTGCTTATGATTATCTTCCCTTGAAATGTGTATCACATAACTTCATATGAGCTTGGCATGAGCGGTTGTTGCACAGCCATTTGTCAAGAGCATCATTGTTCATCTGCCGGCCTAAGCCTAATGCAGTCATTGCCATGCAGTAGTCAGTAGTGGCGCGGCGCGAAACTTCACGACTAGTGCTTTTACTGACATTTCCCTCACACAATTTTTTTAATTCACTTGTTTGATCATAGGACAATACACCAAGTCAAAAACAAAACACTCCCTACATTCATATCACCATAACTAGTCACAATGTCAGAAGAAAACGAGCAAATTGAGTATGAGGAGCAAGAAGAAGAGGAAGAAGTCCCCGATGATGATGACGATGGTATGTAACTTCTTGTATACATGTATTATATCACCGTAAGTCATCGATGCATCACTGACATCGAAATCCTTATTCCGACACTGTTTGTAGATGAAGAAGAATCAGATGATGATGCAGGTGCTGAAATCGAGCTAGGTTCAGATGACAGGTTAGTATTTTGTCTATGTCTTGTATGACCCCACTACAATGCACGGCCTTACCCCCAAATTCTTCACATTCAGTGATGTCGATGATGATGATGACGACGACGATGGTGATGGAGGCAACGATGACAATGATGGTTAGTGGTCTTATGTTCTAAATTTCTCTTGATCACGCCCCATCACTAACCTTCCCGTGTTTCCTTTTCCTTTCGATAGATGACGGTGAGGCTTCTGAAAACATTTATTTGCAAAACTACATCAATGAATACACTAATGCTTATGCGACTTCACCAGATGACGATGATGACGAAGATCAAGACGATGATGACGAAGAAGAGGAAGAGGAGCTTGGTACATCGGCACGTGAGTTATTTAGTTCCTTTTTCGTATGTCTTACTGCTGTATGTAAGAGTTCTCATTGATGTTACTTGTTTCATTGAACGTTGGGTCGAAAGTTGTAGGTCCAGACATTGAAGATGAAGAAGATGCAGCTCAGGATTTTGAACCTGATGATGACGGTGAAGATGATGAGCAGATTGATGATGGTAGGCATTTGATTCATATCATTTACTCGATGACCTTTTATCTCTCACCATTTGTCCTGCTTTGAATCCAATTTTTAGATGAAGAGGAGGATGAGGATGACGACGAAGACGATGGTGAGCCTGACGCGAAGAAACAGAAGACCTAAAGGACTCAAGCCTTCATGCATAGATATATTTCTTTATCCAAGGTAGATGCAATGTTCATACATCTGGTTTCATGATGCGTCTATGTGTAGAGGAATAAAAGGCAAGAAGTTCATTACTTAGATCCTCCCTTCCTGTCATGCTTTCATTTTTGTCCAAGGTTCATCAAGATTCATATGTATTGATCGTCATTAAATTATTAGTCGAGCTGTTTTGTGTTAAAATTGAACAGTTTGTCTGTACACTTATTGACTTAGTTTCTCCATCACTCTTCGAATTGTTGCGTAAAGTAAGAGTCACATATCTGAAATGTTTGTTCTACAGGCGTGTCCAGACACGGAGCTGCTGTCTGTAGAAATATTTAATCCACACTAAGGGATAAACACTACAGAGTGCCCCTGTCACATATGTTGCATGCCTAGTTTGGCTGGCACGAAGATGGATTTTAATTATATCTACATTTCATATTCTGAACAACCTTAAAATATTAGTTACTCGTCAATGCTCAGAATAGATCCAAGTCAGTGTTTGGTTAGACCAAAGTTGTTCGATTCTCATATATTTGTAGCAATTGATGACAGTGTTGCTTCGTCAACAGTAATTAGAGATGTCCCTATAATCAAAAGCCTAGCGATGTCTGATAACTCCATAATTGGATACTACCATGACCCCTAATCTCCATTTGATAGATGCATTACAACCTATTACAACATTCTACAATCTATAATCGTCACACAAAGTAGCGAATAGAACAAGCTACTATTCTCGTTTAGTGACAACAGAAAAGAACTTTTCTCCACCAACCTTTACCATTCTTGACTGAACACTTTCACTTTGTAGTATAGCTTGAGCTTCCCCAGTTTGGTCCCAGTCATCTTCACTGTCTGGTGCACCATTCGCTTCGTTAGACTTTGTGTCTCTCCTGACTGGTATCTTTGTTAGACAACGATGAGCATCATAAATATCAACATCAGACAGCTGCCTCGAAGTAGTTTCACTACAGTCCGAGTCCATAGTCAAGTCTTTTACATCCAAAAGAACTGATGCGCATCTCATAATTCCAGCGACATCAATTCGAAGCTGCTCTCGTCTTTCTTCTGACAATCTACGTACATCAATTAGACACCGTCGGGCTAGTACTACTAATTCTTCCTCCGACAGCTGATTTGCATCATCTTTACCGGATATTAACCGTAGTTCACTTATGGACCATGATGGAGGCGGAGGGACTTGGACTGCGGTTGAATTGTCAGTGCTTTGATTGCGTGGTATCGGAGTTGTTGAATACTGGTTCACCTGGATGCTGCTTTGCAAGTGTGCTGTGGTTCTTGAGACACAAGATGGCCTATAGGATACGAGTCGAGTAAGCGAAGTGATTTGAAGCATGGTAGAATAAGAGAAAAGGGTTGCGGAAGAGATGCAAGTAAGTAATGATATTATGGGCAGATATGGGCCCAAAGCCCAAAGCCACAAGCCACGGTAGCGCGGGAAAGGGAAAGGACTGTATTGTATGGTACCAACTGTGCGAGTGCGAGACCTACCATGAAGATTTACCTTTATGATTAGATATTTCTAGTAATTTAGATTATTAAGTATTACCATTAAAGACAGGTACATCAATACAAGAACCCACCATCGATATCGATCATCCAACCTGAAAACATGTTTTGAATATTGAGCAAGCAGGCTGATAATGCCCATGTTGTTTTCTTGTGTATCACATTCACTGCGGCGCCCCGCAACTATCCGTCTTACGACATGGTTTGATTCGCCAATACAGTTTCATCGTTTATGTCCCTCGATAAGGTCATTCTCTGCTACAATCCCCCACTTGGAACGACACAAATCCAATCGACATAAACTGCAGATAGGCTTCACGTCGCTCTCAACCAACCTTCCTTTCTCTCAAAATAAAACGCTCGAGAGCACCGAGATTTCACGCAACCAAGTTCACGATGCCCCAAAACTAGATCCCCGAGCATCAATAATGCTTACTGCTTTACGTGGAGGTGTATCGGCCATGGATTGTCCTGCTCCTCCATTATTAGACGTCAGTGGATCACTTAGCAGCCCATCATGCTGGATATCCAATCGTCAGGGAGAGATAGATATGGTAAATTCATTAGAAGCGGCATGGGCAACTTTAGTCGAAGAAGATGACGGAGAAGCTATGGCTGCACTTTATTCTGATGGTTCAGCTGTATCAATTACTACTCGTTTAGGATATAGAGCTGCAGTCAGCGCACGAGGTGTAGACGAAGATGAAAAAGAGAAGGAAGGGAAGTTTCTCGGAGATTCAAGGATAGGAGTTTTGGATACAGGAACTGCAAGTGTTGACGGTGATAGTGAATGGGCAACACCCCCTGTTGCGCTAGTTCATAATCTTTCGCAGGATTATGTTTTGCATTCGTTACGAACATCCCCACTTGTGCAGAAATTCAAACTTGGCAGCAATGGGATAAGAAAAGTGAACATTGTTTCTCTGGCTCATAATCCAGAAAGTCTAATCTCTGCTTATCTTGTCGCCCAGAATGAGCAAGCTTCTTCTGATGAAAACGGAACATTGATGGAACATGCGCATAAACACATGAAACGGTGTCTAACCTCCGCTTTCATCGGATACGAAATTGCAGTAAAAGAGGGCTTGATTGATGGGTATGGAGTAGATTCCAATGGGTTGAGTTTACCGAATGATCACGATATGCATTATGGCTGGAGAGATGTACTCGAATGTGCTGCAGATGCTTACTTGCATGTTTACGGGCAAGAGAATAATGGCAGATCATCCTTGACGGTAATTCGAATGCCAGGAAACTTATTGGAAACTCGTGGGTTGGAGGTTGCCGATGAGATTCATTCGTTCTTTGGTGATTCAGAAGAAGGATTGTCAGATGATCCCAATTTACCCGACATAGAACAAAGGAGAAGGTTACGACCCATGCGACAATTTCTTCCCGAATCGATTGAAGTAAACATAACACGACCACTGACAGCCTTCCCTTACGGTGGTACTGGGTGGGAACCAAACGCTTCACCCGGCCTGACAGAAAATAGCGGAGCTCCGCCCTTGTTCTTAGAAAAGCGAGGGGCTAATGGAAAAAGGATTGATTCTACACATCCTATTCGTATTCTTGATTATAAAGTTGATTCTGGCCCTTTGGGACAGGTGCCTCATGAAGATTGGACAAATTACCATTACAACCATCATGGATTGAGACCTTCCTTATACCAAGGAGTGATGAATGCTGCATTATCCCATTTTGATGCTGATTCTATTCTCGAGGCATCTAAAGAACGTGAACTGACAGTAGAAGAGCGTGAAACGCTCGATGGTTGCAAGCTGCTAAGAGATATGATTCATGATTTGGATGCCAATCTAGACACAATGAAGAGTTTTGCTGCCTACGAAGAATATCTGGTCAATGTAGCGGTGCCATTATTATACGGATCGTTCGAAGAACTTGATGAGGACAGTACTAGTGTTCTGCAAGCTTTCTTTACAGTTCATGGTACCGCAGTGCGCATGGTAGTAGCAAGGTGGACCCGAGAGCTGCTGCTGGGTGGTTGGAGAAGAGTTGACTCTCAAGATGAGGACCAAACTGGTTCTCACGAATGGGATACAAATAGAGAGGAAAATATAGCCAATCTTTGGCAGAGATTGGGTTTAGGTAAATTTCCAGGAGGTTACAAAATCCCAGAAGACGTTACACTCCAGGAGTTCTCATTGAAGCATTTGATAGATGAAGAATCTGTTCGTGGCATTGTTGTTGGGTGTTCACGGCCCGATCATGTGTTGGAAGCTATCAAAGCAGCAGACAGCACATACAAGCAAATGTAACTGATTTTTCTGAATTGAAATGATGATATACCGTATCATGCGGATGCCATAGCTTGAAAGCTGTTAACAAGCTTCCCGAGGAGTCTGGAGGGATGGGGACTTTTTCTTTTAGGGACAAGAAATGGTCTAGATTGAGTTCTTGGTTCATAGTTATGAGCTAGAGCTAATGACTACGCCAACGAAGACTGCATCCTGGGACTGAACCATTAAAATATAAGCGATTTGTGTCATTGCCTCTTGGATATTTCTAGTTTTCTAGACCTCCCTTGCCTCTCAGCCTAAGATGATCCACCACGATGAAATCGCCATAATTGTCCGTCAGAGAAGCTGGTTTGCGGCAACACTATTGCTGATTTTGTCTGTCCGCTTCCCAAGGCTGTTCTATTGAAGTCAAACAGAAACAATTGGTGTGACACATCAGTTGCTTAGGCTGTGGTTCTCATCTTGGAGGGTTGCTGGTGAAATTGTTAAGTAAGAAGCGAGCGAGATGTGTCATTTGTGTGAGAATTCGTAGTACCAAAATCGAGTACCAATTGAGTACTCAAGAGGGAAAGAGTAAAGCATTAAACATGACTGTATACTACTTCTGTTTGAAGTGCTTCAATCTGAGTTATTGACCTAATGGATGCTGTACTAGCCTCGTTAATTATGGTCAGGGTAGGTTGGTGGGGTAGTGGAGGTATTATTATGAGATGGCGATTCCTTCATATTCCCTCTAATTCCCTCTGTTATTTTTTTACTCTAATTCTAATTTTCTCAGGAACAAAAGAAAGAGAATCCAACCCAAGGAGAGGAAAGTAAGGGAATCCGGAGGAATTCCAGGGAATTCCGAAGGAATTTAAGTCCTAGAACACAACTGCGCGCCACTCCCAGGTCCGACTAAATAGTCACTAATTGGTGCATGAAATTGGCTCAAAATTTGTGAGAGGGTTATTGTGTGAACCGCAGTACAAGAATCTCTACATGTATAGCGAAAAAGGTGTCCAAGATTGTCAAATATGCTGCATGCATTGTTGTCAAATAATTTATGCATGCATATTGACGTACGGTGGCCAGACCAATGGTTTGACCATGCATGCATGCATGAAGATTTGCTCGCATGCAAATGTGCATGCTGGTGTGCAAATAATTTGATCCCCCCATGCAGAATGCAGACCATAATGAATTCCTATGTTGATTTTCTCCGCCCCCTAAATAAGCTGTCCAAGATTGTCAAATATGCATGCATGCATGCATGGTCAAATATGCATGCATGCATGGTCAAATATGCATGCATTATGGCTCAACCATGCATGAATGCAGATTTGGCTCGCTTGCAAATTTGCATGTGGGCGTGCAGATTTGACCCCCTCATGCAGCACGTAGACCATACTGAATTCCTACG